>VZTR01014616.1:138709-154902 GCA_013400775.1 Chaetops frenatus | reverse complement strand
TTTTTATAAAAACACTGTATTGTTTACTTAAACTTCCCTTTTATGGCCATAAAAGAAGCTTTTATGCTTTTCAGCTTTTCAGCTCAGGCCTCATTCCTAGTCTCAAGATTAATTTTAAAGGAAATTCTGTTAAATGTTATTTTCAAGTGTTTGTTTATATCTGGATAGATTGTGTTAAAATTACATTAAATATGTAAATGAGAGAAAAGGCATGTTTGGATGTATGTATTATATATAATTTAGCTGTGTATGTGTGTACAGACAGAGGCAATAGTGCTCAAATTATTTACTAAGTTATATTTAAAACAAACAGAAAGGAATTTAAAATTAATTATAAATGAGAATGAAGTCAACAAAGTATTTTTTGGAAACACAAGGAACCAGTAAATTCCAATGACTATACAGGATGTTAGGGTTTTTTTTCCTTTAGAAATAATAAGTACTGTATGAGACAGGCTTAACATATAAGAAGTACAAGTGAATTTACGGGTTCATAATCCTAAATCAAACCTGATTTCTATTTTCCATGCAGTTTTTCACATACTCTGTAACATAATGGATGTTTATTCTGTCCTTTCATTCATAACACCCTGTTGACATTTAAGTCCTTTTTAAAGATCTTCTGTGCTTATTGTGAATCAAGTTGACATGTATAAATTGTATCATTTTATTATTGTTGTTCTTTTTCCACTACTACTGACCACTTGACTATCATTGAATTGTACATTTTAAGGTCAGAGCCATTTCCAAATATTCAGAAACTGTTTGAAGAAAAACTATCAATGCATGCTAACAAGAAGTAGACTGAATGGGCTCTTTCTCTGATCATTAGTTTGTATCTGCTTAGGGATTGTCTTTATCAGATTCTCTATTTTTTCTTAGTTGTCCCTTAAACATTTACTATAAATCAGGGCAGGAGATACTTAGGTTTGAATCTCATGAGGCTTGTTTAAATTTAAAGCTTAAACAGAGAGAGGTATTTTATGAACAGTCCTCAGTGAATGCTCCAACTGCAACACTTCACCAACCTCTGACGGGGTCTTAAACATGCTTCAAAGGACTTCAATTTATA
This sequence comes from Chaetops frenatus, assembly GCA_013400775.1. Lineage (NCBI taxonomy): Eukaryota > Metazoa > Chordata > Aves > Passeriformes > Picathartidae > Chaetops > Chaetops frenatus. The sequence continues at coordinate 153,830 of VZTR01014616.1, read as the reverse complement.
GTTTTCCAGAAGATTTAGGGAATATTTGTGTTTCTTAGGGGTCAGAATAAAACCTAGAGTGTTCCAAGTGAGTTTAATTAAGGGTGGCTTAATTATGAAATTGAAATTGAAAATGTGGAAGATTGGCATTGGCCTAACTCCACCATTCCAACCAGTTTAATAAGCCACAAAAACACAGTGTTTTCCCCCATTCTAGATCTGAGTAATCAAGTAAACTCATGTTTGTTGCATGTTACCTACAGATTAATATCAAATTTTGCCAGAAATGCAAGCACATGACTTCCATAATGTATTTCTTTTTAGTTCTGATTTTTTTGGAGCCTTTGCCAACCGTACTGTTCACCTTACTACTCAAAATCCTGCTGGAGTTTGTTTCTACAAGAAAAACTGAAACTACCTCTTTGCCTTTCCTGCTTGCTTTCTATCACCTTCCTGAAAAATTTTCTTCCTCCTTACACACACTGCATGAGAATGGTTTTGTTTTTCCATTTCAGTCCATTTCCTCCAACTTCATCCTTGTCTGGTGTCCTTTTTACACTCATCATATCACAGAATCATGGTTTGAGTTGGAAGGAAGCTTGAAAATAATCTGGTTCCAATGCCCTGCCATGGGCAGGAACTCCTTACACCAGACCAGGGTGTTCCAAGACCCAAATACTTCCAGGCATGGGGCAGCCCCAGCTTCTCTGGGCAACCTGTGCCAGGGCTGAAGCACCCTCACAGTAAAGAATCTTTTCCCAATATCTAACCTAAATCTACTCTCTTTCAATTTGAACCCATTCCACCTTGTCCTGTCACTAAATGCTCCTGTAAATAGTTTTGCCCCATCTTTCCTGCAAGTTCACTTTGGGTACTGGAAGGCTGCAATTAGGTCACCCCCAAGCCTTCTCTATTCTAGGCAGAACAATTCCAATTCTCTCAGCCTTTCCTCATAGAAGAAGTGCTCCATCCTTCTGATCAACTTGGTGACCCTCTGGACTCTAATATTTGTCATTATTTGGACCATATCTTTCCAATATATCTTTAGATTTGTGTACCCCTTCATCATACAGACACAATTTATCTTAGTCACAGAATCGTTGTGGACTATTTTCTAGAACTTCTAGTTATGACTTTCCTTTCCTGTCTCTGCTCTCTGTCTGTTGAATTACTTTCTGTAAATAAATTTCAGGCTTCACCATTTGACTCTGATGACTCTGTCCTTATAGAATCAGAATAGCTGGGGTTGGAAGGGGCTTTTTAGGTTCCCCTAGTCCAGCCCCCTGCAATAAGCAGAGAGGTTGCACTGGCTCTTCATCTCCATCAGTGCATCCTTGGCTTGCACTTTACTCTTCTTTCTTTATCTCTGAGATACAGTCCACAAATGCTAACGCAACAATGATCCCTCCTATGTTTATTTTTGCCCTCTCTGAGATGTAATAATGCTGACCTGTCACCATCTAATGTTTCTCTGTGGATCTTCAATGTGTCACAGTTAAAGCAGAGTTTTAAACTTTTGCTGAAAACTGTTTACAGCAGCAAGCTTCTTTTCAGCATATCTGCTGTTGACTGCAGTGTCCAACATCCTGGTGCTGTCTCTTGCTGTCACCAGCCAGTAGCCCAATATTTGATTGGCCATGTCTCAGTCCTGGTGATTATTTTGCAAAACCATTTCTGAAACAGAGTCTGTCCTGTCTCATCTGCAGCATAAACTTTTTCAGATTCTCATCATCCTCCTTTAATTTGTTGCTTGAAATAGAATATTGTTTCACTTGCTCATGATCAGAAACCTTTTGTAAAGTCTGTTTACTCAGACTATTTTTTTCCCTCCTCCCTTGTTTTTCTTCCATTAGCTCCATCACACTTGTAGTAAAGTACTTGTTTTCATGTTCACTCTTTCCTTTCCTGTTATCTATCATCCTGCTCTCAATATCAAGATATCATATGCCTCACTAATCTTGATGAGTAATGAGTGCCCAGTTTCCACCTCCCACTTGTTACTTCTTCCTGTGAGCATTTCTCTCCTGTCAGCCTTCCTTATGCTTACAAGGAGCTTGCCATGAACATTTTCAGAAGTACTTCACTGTTGTCTTACAAAGCCCTGCTAAAATTTCTCTTTGGCTTTGGGTCCAAAAATTGATTATAGAGCTTCCAGTCTGAAATCCTGCCAAAGTCAAGTTTATTATATATGAGTATTTTATTTCTTGTCTTTCTTATCAATATTGGTTTTGTTTTTTTCCTTTGAATACTCTCCAATCTGTCTGTATCTTTTTTTTATACTGAGATGGTAAGTTATTGTGGGTGAAGCCTGTCTTTTTCAGTGTTTGCACAGTAGCACACACAATAGCACTGTAACAATACAACTACTTAAGGCAATTATAATATTATTAAAGATAAGCTGTTAGGCAATCTCTGTAATTAATGCAGCCAAGGTGTCCCCTGGCAGCCAGGAGGGCCAAGAATGTCCTGAGGGGCATCAGGGACATGCTGTAACTCCTGGGGATGGTCCTGTGCAGGGCCAGGAGTTGGACTTGAAGTTCCTTGTGGGTCTCTTCCAACCCAGCAGGTTCTGTGATTCTGTGAAAATTGAGAAATAAATAAATTTTTAAGAAGTAATTTATTTATTTTCAAATATTAATTATTTAGGAGATCTAACTTCCACACTAGACTCTGAGACTTAATACTGGTTTCAGATGTGACAGCACAAAACACAGCTTCTGGACTGGGCCAGCAATGTGCTTTTTAAGACTGATAAATTATAGAGTTGCATCCATTTTCCAGCTAATGTAGATGAAGTGTAAATACTTGATGATAACTGAAATGCATCCCTTTACAGTATTGTAAATGAGGAGGTGGAAAGACCCTCGATATTTTAAGGGCCAAAGAGAATCACGGGAGCAGCTTTAAAGATTAATTCCTTGTGTCTAGTGTAAAACAAGATTAAATTAGCTTGTGTGAGCTGCTGTTAGCAGATGCACTATTACATTATGCATGATTCCTGACTGCTCGTAGCATGAACAAACTGCACAGTGTTCCATTAGTGATTTTCAATGCTGTGCTAAGCTTTAAGTCACATAGACAGGCCAATGTATTGGGTTTACTTTGTGGATGTGTTTTCCAGGCAATTTCACAACCTACCTGATCACTGTTATTGATTGACCGCATTTGAAATGGATAAAAGAATTAACCTGTGTAAGGCTAGCAGAATGGGGTATATACAGTATCCTATATACTCAGGAAAATCAATAGTACTCTAATGTAGAAAATTTAACCAGACAAGACAAAACCATCTTCCCACCTGCATCAATCCTCATGCTCCCTCCCAGAGTAAAACATTATAGTTATACCATATATTTTTAATGTGTTTTATCCTTTGATTCTTCTCTTTGTACTCTCCCCTGTAACTTTGTGTGGATACTGTAAAACAAGCTGAGGAGCTCCTGAACATGTACATTTTTCTCCTCTCACACCCACTTTCACCTGAAGTGAAAAACAGGCAGCTATACTCATCCAGAGACTTATTTCATCTTTCAAGGTGTAGGCATATTCCTGCTTTCTGCCACTTTCCTACTGGACTTACATCTTTTCCCCCTGCTCTCACATTCATTGTGCCCCAGCAAGCTCCATCTCCTACTTAGGACATTTTCCCACCCTGTTCTGCTTTAAATGAAGATGAGATGCACACAAACACATTCTTGGTGCCTTTGCCTCATCACACCTACTTTTCAGGCTCTCCAGCTAAACAGTGCTGCTTTTTGTATTCGAGTTAATCTTTCCAGTACTGGCTAATGAAATGCTTGTCGCTGAAAACTGAACAAGTCCAAGCTTGTAAACCAAATATTTTTGTGGAAGACCTCTGATGTCATGGCCACTTGAAATCTTTATCACAAGCATGACTGAAGCTATCATGAGAGTTGTTATTTATTCTTATAGTGAGTTTTTATATTTTATTTTTGTCATATAACTAGGTTCAGAAATGAGCTTTAGTACAACTTTGGTTGTATTATGCTTGTTCCTGCAGCACTGAGAGAACATTAAACATACCAAACCTCTGGGCGTCTGGGAATTCCTGCCTTCTTGGCCAACTCCCTTTCCTTCTTGGCTAACTCTCCCTATTCACAACCTCCTCTAAAGGAATAGCCACCCAGAATGGCATTTCTGCCTCTGCTTTCAAGAAACCCAGGATACTTCAGGTCAAAAAGAGTGAGAAGCAGCAGTGCTGCTTAGGCTGTGCTTATTCCACAAGATGGGAAAGAAAAAGATAAAGAAGGGGACTTGCTTTGCAGTTTTAGAATGTGCTTCCAGTCTACTGCAATTGTCTTTTTTTTCTTTCTCCTAAAAACTAGAAATCTCAAAATTGTCTTCTGTTTTGGAATAAATGTTTCTCTGAATTCTTTCATATGAATATGCAATAAATTAATCTATAAACTGTGTTAGAAGGTTCTTTATAAGGAATAGTATATAGCAAACTGGTGCAGGTACTGTCTTTTGCATAGAGCTGAGCCTAAACTCCATGACTGTCTTTGTATTCTGTTGTGTAGTTTTGCAATATTTTTTTTTCTGTAGCCTTCTGAGCTGGTGACTTGGAGTTCAGAAATTTTTTGCTAATTTCAGCACTGATGGTCCCTCCTGCTATGCCCTTGTTCTCTGTAGACTTGCCTTGTAAAATGGTGTTAGAGTGGTTGCTCACAGAGCTAATGTTGTGTTAGCTAATGACTTTAATATGAACTAGTAAAGTTACCCAAAATGAGTAACATTTCTTGGAGGTAAAATTGATTGCAGAAGTTACTACATGACTTCAAAACACGGTTATTATTGTTTAAGGGAACCAATAATTCAAGACTCGTTTTTTTCACACAAGCCAAAGGGACACAGAAATTAGAAAAGACAAATCAATCACAAGGCTTTATATATGAACTCTTTCTGCTCAAATGTCTGCCCAGACAGGATCAACTTGGGTGGTAAGGTCAGCAGGGTGACAGGGCTGGCCAGCAGTGGCACTGCTGTACCAGGGCACGCTGTCCAAGCGCTCTGGAGCTGTGGCCAAATCCCAGCGTGATGACAACAGGACTTACAGGGGAGGGAGTCAGCAATGTGCCCAGGGGTACTGCAAACACAAAACCAGGCTTCCCTCACATGGTAATATTCCTAAAAGAGAAAACTTTATTCTGCTTCACGGATATTTAAGAGAGACCCATGCAATTTTTAAGCAGTCAGGGTAAACAAATATCCCCTCAGAAGGCAAATACTTTGTAAAAAAACCTCACTATTGACATTAAGCAGTTTCAGAGCGATGCAGTACATACTGAATCAAAGACCACTACAGTTCTTTATTGCTGGGGGGGGGAAAGGTCCAAATATTGCTTGGCAAATTACTGTTTGCTAGGGGCACTATTACCAGTTGACACAATCATTGGTCAGCAAATTGGTCACATTATCGGTTAGTAAATTTGAGAGTGCAGAATTATTTATTGGTAAATTAGAGATGGCAGAATTATTGGTTGGTAAGAAAAGAATTGCAGTGATTGGTTAGCAAATTAGAGATGCTTGGTTTTGTCTGTGGATAAATCAGGGTTGGTTAGATATTGGAGGCCAAATTAAAGATGGCCATGTTATTTATGGTTGCTCTGGTGAATGTTGAAATCCCACTTCTTTTGTTACAAGCAAGTAAACATTGAGAGGGTTTGCTTCTTTATTTTTTTTCTGATTTATTCTTTTGCAAGATTTTCTGTGGGTATTAATATGGAAGTAAACATACACTTTTGCTCTTTTACTTTTTAATGGAACTATGTGTTAGCTGAAATTGCACAGAGTTCCAGGGGACTTCTGAAATTGTTTTTATGAAGTGAATATTAAAGAAAGGTGTTAGATTTCCAGAGCTAGAAACTGTAGCCTTTGCAATTCCAGCACTAAGGTGGTGCAGTGCAGGCAGCACAAGCTGTTCCTCACGGGCAGAGAGCTGGCACCAGGAGGAGCTGGAGATGTGAGTCCCTTCCAGAGAGCCTTCCTTGCTGCTGCCTAAGAGCTGCAGTCCTGCTTTATTTGTCTGTGAACTGCAAGCAGCAAAGATGGGGAAGAATAGTGCCTTCAAGGCAGTAATTTCTGTGAGATGTGGGGATTTCTGTGTGCTGTGGACTCCAAATGCTCACCTTCCTCCACAAAATCTAAAGCATTGTGACAGAGGCAATATCCAGGTGCTGTTACCAGTGGTGGTTTTCTGCTGAAATCACCATGGACTCGCTAGGCAGCTCTGAAAGCAGCTTCTTTTTAAATGCCATTGATATTACAAACGATACAAGCTTCCTATTGAACTGCAGTACTGCAGCAGAAACTCTTTTCTGGCATTTTCACATCCTCAGTTGCTTTGAGTTTTTCCCTTCTTTATTTTTCTTTGTATACAGAACTGCTACTTAAAAGTAATCCTGCTTTTGTATACAGTGTTAGAGCAATTATGAAGACAAAGTGTGTTTCAGTATCCTTCTAGAACACTCTAAGAATAATTATGTTCACTTGATGAACTTTGCAAACAATGTACAGAACACGATGGTTCAACAATTAAATAATTTTAGATTTTACCAATGCTGAAAACAATAATAGAATATGTGTTGAGAAAAATCTATGGCTGTTGATATAGCTGTTGAATTCTACAATGGAGAATGATGCTAATTAATCAGATTTACTTTTCCAAAGGGACACTATATAATGCTTTTGACAATAGTACAGATGGAGTCAGGGAGGATGTATTTTAAAACTTTAGGAAAGTCTTAAATTTTAAAACATTAAAATTTGCTTTTTATATGAACTCCTATAACAACAATGCCCTTACCTTTCTTGTCTACTAATTCTGCCAAAAATGATGTGTTTATTTGGAAACTGTAAAGTATGTCTGACATTTTTAAGATGCGGCAAGGGGGGAATTTTGCAAAAGTGAAGGGGGTGAAAAGGAATTTTCATTCTGCTAAAGAAGCAACACAATCACAAGATATCTCAGTTTTGTAAATCTCCTGGATCAAGATAACATACGCTGCTCATTTTTTGCTATTTTCATTGAATCAAAAAGTTAGGACTCGGAATACAACCGGGGCACTTGAGTAACACAAGGATCGTTCAGTGTTGGGTCCAGCTTGAACTGTTCATCTGGAAAGTTTTAGCTGAAACCATCATAATTAATTAGAAATGGTTTAACTAGTTCAGAAAAAAATAATTGTAGGGCTCCCCCTTACCCTGGGTAGAGGCCTGCATGATCTCCTGTCCAAAAATGAAATAATCCTATCGGTGCCAACCTCATTCTGCTCCCAGCTCTCGAGCTGAAGGGGGCTCACACTGTAAGGCACCCCAGTCTGGATTGCTGCATACCTCGCAGTCTTTACAGTGGTGATTGGTTTCAGCATGCTCAGATCCATCATCAGACTTTCTCAAAATCTGGGGTATTCAAATGGGACGAATTGTCTTCAGTTGTTATTCAAAGGCAGCATGAGACAGGGAATGCAAATGAGCAGAAGAACAGCCACGGTAAAATGAAGATGGTTTGGAAAGAAAATAGGACTTGTGGATGGCATTATTTTTTTCCTTCCAACAAAACCTGATAACTTCTAACAGAAAACAGCTCGGCGAAGGAGGGGGAGGCAGGCCATTAACCTTTCATTAGAAAACACCAGACTTTTGGTCTACCACTATTTCAAATAAAGATGAGCACAGGATTTAACAAGAAACCCTTGGTTGTAGTTTCAGCTGGTAAAATCAAATTTAGAGGTAGGTTGATTCCTCAAGCCATTTATCTGTGTTCTTTCCAAGCTCAGTGTAGAAGCTGGATTAAATTGTTTTAATGGGGCTCAATGGGTCTACCTCTCTTTTCAACTTTTTATAAGAGAAAAAATCATATTTCTTAACTTAAAAAAATTATTGTTATTGTCAGGTTAAAATCAGCAATAATATGTCTGCCACTGTTTATTAATTAGTAAAATTAGGTAAATTAGTTAACATTTAGCGTAATAGTGTGAGTCTTCACAAAATGTAAAGCTTATAATGAAAAGCCTGACAATTTGTATGCAGGAAATTTTTGTTCTGACTTTGACATTCTGAATTTCCATGTTGCTGGTATTCACAAAGCACTGCATAAACTGAGAAGTCTGGCTTTAAATGTAGGTATTCCTAATCAAATCTGCACCCCTGTGGTTAGGTGAGATATGTCCTGTGATATTTCTTGTGTCCCTCGATTAAAGAAATTATATAATTACACCTCTTTGAAATGTCTCTGCACTAAATGTCAATTTTACATTTTACAGGTCTCAATTTTTACATTGTTGACTGATTTATGTAGTGTTTCTAGTAAAACTCTAGACATAGAACATTTCACTTACATTACCAGCAAACATAGTATAGGGGTTTTTTTGCAAGGATTTGCCTTTTGCAGTGACAAATCATTGGAAATTCAAGGATTAAAATCCCTGTATTTCTAGAAAGCATTTGAGAATTTTCAAAGTGACTGTAAGACATTTCATGAAATGAAAAAAATGAAAAGACCTTTAGATATAATTTACATTCCCAGAGTTTTTTCTTGCCAGAAATTTCCTTTTTGTAGGAGTACGTAAGTAATCATTAAAAATTTAAGGCAATGCTATGTAATTGTTGTAATAACGCCCAAAGAGGTAAAATTCAAAATCTAAGTGCCTGAGATGATTAAAAAATTTTAAATTCCTCATTTGAACGGGGTAACAAGGAACATCTTTGTCTGGCTCACATACTGGGATCATAAGATAAATTCTAAAAATAAAAATAAATGTATAAATGTATCCTTTTTGCCAGTTGTGGACATTTGAAAAGCTACAGGCTATTCAAATTGTGCTGTGAATAGACCATTCTCCAGTGTAAGAAGAACAAGCTCTTCCCAGGATTCAAATAAAATATTTTTCATCTTTGCTGTGAAGAGCTTTTTCCTCTGCTTTTCTTTATAGGAATAAAAGGCCTTTCTGTTCTTTCAGTTGAGCGACCTCTGCCTTTTAGGGGGAAATGAAGTTTCTGCTCCACTCACCCATCACCACCACCCAGAAATTGTGCAGCTTCTGTGCCTGAGCCAGGTGAACAATTGGCACAATTGGGAAGGAAGAAAAGAGGAGTATGTGAGCACCCATTCATACTTTTTCCACCAAAGAAGGCAGGAAGATTGGTGACCACAAGAAAGAGAACTTAAAGCACCTCTCAGGCAGAAATGGATATATTTTCTAGTTTAGCAGTGTGATTGGGATTTAATTTGAAAGCTTAGTGCTAAATGGCTCAGGCAGCTTTGCAGTTGCCAGAAGGAGACACTTTGTGCATTCAGATATGCAATATCCAGTCTGCAGCATCAGTCACAGTCCATTTAGGTGATTTTGTTACTCTGCAGTTTGTTAGAATGTCACTGAAGTGTCTCATCAACTCCTAGAACAGAGGTTTGAGGGTGTTTTTTTTATTTGTTATGTTTTCAGATATCATTCATTAGGTATTCTTCAAGTTATTTTGGATATACTTTGGGCTTGAATCTTGAAATTGGAGATTTGAGGATCCTAGGGTGTTCTTAAGCGCAAAATCATCCTGGGCAAAATCTAGCCCAGCTTGTTGTGATTTGCTGGCAGTTGGAAATCTACAGGCTGAGACCATTGTCATGGTACACTTGTATTGTCCCTGGCAATAGGTGGGGATAAACAGATTTGAAAGGGCCACAATTTTGATAATACTTATAGAAATAATTTTTCCTTCATGTCTAACAAATTGTTTAGTGTTGGTTTGTAGATGCATTACATGTGTCATGCAATGAATCTATGGATTTCAGTTATTGTCATTATGGATCTGGCACCCTTCCTATGTATTGTATATTGTGTGTTTCGGTTCAAATACACCTGTCTGCACTAAGGCATTAGAAAGTTTTAAAATGCATATGCACCTTTTAAAATATGCAGATATATTACACCTATCCTTTTAAAAATTGACTAATGATTGACTTTAGGCAATGGTGTAATCCTGTAATCTCTGTGTTTTATTTAAATTGAATGAAATTATTTTCATTTTTAAAGTAATAGGTAAATTAAAGGGAAAGTCTTTGTAGGCTGCTAGTTTTTTTTATGTTCTAACTATAAGTAGAAAGCAAGCCAGGCCAACTAGTTGTTGTTGCTTTTATTAAAGTTCCTGTTGGCAGCACACTGATGGGACACATTAATCTTGGTATTAATGCTGAGGAAAAGGGGCTTAGAAGCCTAGGGTGAATAAATCATTCCAGAGCCCATTTGGATCTGTTGGCACCTTCCCTTGTTATGTTGCTGCTGGATAAAAAGGCTTCTCTAAGTGTTAAAGGCTTGGATAACACAATTGGCTGATTGCAGAATGGCCCTCAGTAATTTGTGAGTGTGCTGAGGGGGGGGGTACCAAACAGGGCAGGGTGGTTTGAGCCTGTGGCCTGGCACTGAGAAAAGTAAGGGCACATTTTCACCAGCCCCAATAACCTGTGCAGTGTTTGTCACTGAAGCCAGTGGTGCTTCCAGTCTTGCTCTGAGGTACTTGTTGACACTAGAGAGGAAGAAGGGTAGTTGAAATGCTGCCTATTTGTGTTACTTATGTCCATCTCCAATCACTTCATTAAAAGTTTTGCAGCCTCAGGGATGAGCCATTTATTTTGCAATTCAAAAGCCACATTATCCATTTATCTTTCCCCTGAAGACAGTCGCTGAATATGCAGAAAGGTAAAGTCATCAGACAACAAGAGTAACTTTTTGTTTCAGGTCCTGCATATCTTACTCTTTTCTGGGCAGCTTTTGGGGTTTTTTTCAGTCCCTTTGTTTCTGCAACATGCTCATCTACTTGTGGTTGGCTCAGAAGCCCTCACTTCTCTATTTCACAAAACTGCCCTGCTCTCAAGACTTTTCTTCATAGCACAGCCTCAGAAATGGGTTTTGGCTGCCAGTCTCCTTGGCCTCTTCCAGATTCAATTCAGATGCAGTTCTGTACATTTTCGGTGTAGGATGCAGCTAAAATTTGTCTCCATGAGGTTTCTGGGGTGGCCAAGGTGAAGGAGCTCAAGGAAGGAGGGAATGAGCAGTGGAGCTGGAAGGTTCACAGCCTTTTCACCATCCAGCTCCTGGTGCCAATAAATCAGCAACTGCTGTGGTGTGTTTTCACTGGCCACAGGTGGGCTTTTCTGTCCTCTGGAGCATTCTATGCACTTAAAAATTAATGGGGTGGGATTGGTCTCCGGGTGAGATTTTCCCAGTTTCCCAGAGCTTTCCTTGCTGTTCCCATGAAGCAGTGGCTGCAGACAGCAGAGGAAAGTTGTCATACAGCAGTAGCTACACATTTTCAGTGGCAGTCAGTGAAAAATTGCATGCTACAATTTACACTCTCTTCTCTGGTCTGTTCTTTAACTGATGAAGCACCTATTATTAGCCAGGCAATAATCTAATATTTGAAATAGGCATATAAAACAAGATTTGGAGAATAATGCATGCTACCATCTATTAAGCATTTCACGCCCTCAAGAGATGCACTGAAGTGTAGAAATTCAAGCTATATCACTGTATTTTTACCTGACACATATGCTGTTGAGAGAGCTCTATTTTCTCAGTGTATTTTATTCATAAAACAATCTTGTTTTATAAACACAGATAATCTTTAATGCAATGGATGTAATGTGCAACAATTATTTTGGATAACTTTTAGTTGTTAGATAGCACAAATCACAGTTAAACTAATATTAAAGCAGAAGAGAGATGGAAAACAGCATGAAATGTCTCAATACATTTTATTTTCAATGAAATAATAGAATATCACTTTACCAGTTCTAACATAAATGGAATCATTTGAAGGCTATCAACCTGTACATGTGCTGTAATAGACAGAAACATACTTTTTCAAGTCAGCTGGTTGTCAGTGGACTTGAGAAGGAAGCACTGCTTTTCATATACATGTGGTCCTTGTAAAGCTGCTGGTTAGCAACAGTTTACAATTTAAAAACTCAAGCAATGAGCAGAATGTGGTAATGGAACACCAGAAACAGAAGGGAGAGGACAAGAGTTACTTGTGTTTGTTCAGAGTGTGATTTTCCCAAGAAAGTAATAATAATTTAGCTAATTTCTTATGCAGAGGAACGAATCCCTGTGTGTCTGTCTTGATCTTGTTTCCTTTTTACTTCCTGTCCTCTCCCACTGTCTCTGGCCCAGAGCTGTGCTAGGTCCAATGGCTTGTGCAGTGACCTAATGCTGGTCTCAATTTCTACAGCATAGTTTGTGAATAAACTGGTCAAAAGCCTCCAAATTGAGTATACATTAAAATTACTGGTTTTAGAACAACAGTGACTCAAACTTTTGATGTTAAGAAAAAGAATACGTAATTCTGAATTGATTTGCAAGCAAATGTTATTATTATAAAAAAAATCCCTTTCTGAATTCTTCACTTTTCTTCTGCGTTTTCACAGTGGGGTCCTTCCAAAGTGCCAGGGAGTGTTTGTGCCTGCAGTGGTCTCACCACACTCTGGTGTGTCAGAGAAGGAAAGGGAGCCTGGGTGTCTATGGAAGGGCCAAGTCTTAGTGCAGGCACCTTTTATCTTAGAAGAATGTGACATCTAATGCCTGGTTCCACTTGCTAACAGTTAGAAAAGCAGGATCTGGTCTAACTTGTAATAATAGTTATTATTAAATTGCATGGTGGGCCTGAATCTAATTTTACTCTTATTTTATAGAGCCATTGACTTTAATGGACTTGCTCCAAAATTTTCACTGGCATAACCATGAGCAGAATTAGGCCCAGTAACTGTCATGTAAAACAAAGTCATTCCATCTTGTAAACCATAAAGCAGGTTACATGGTAGTTAAGTGTGGGCCAAAAACATTAATCTTTCAGATGATGTGTTTAATGGCAGCCTTGGATGCTTTCAGTCAATTAAAATTTCCTGGCACATTTTCATAGTACAAGGAACGTTTGTTACTAATCACGTCCAAAAGAAATTTTAGCTGGTGTAATTGTATTTTACTTAGCTGAAATTGCCTTTGTGCTTATAGTTAGGTTGTTATTCTTCACTCTGTCTTTTAGAAAACCCACAGAATGTTTGGTTCTTCTGATGCAGAAGGTAGCTGTGCTATCACCCAGGAGCAGCATAAAGTAGAGTTTCTCCTACTCTGTGCTGTTGAACTGCAAAGTCTAGCACTGGGAGGGGGGAAGGAAGTGTTAAGACTAATGTTTTAATATTTAGGGACAGATTCTCAGCAATATAAATTACCATAGATGGGTTGAAACATCATCTTAATTGATCTGCCTCTTATCTCTTAAAATAATGTACATTTTAATTGGCCACGCCCCTTTGGATTTATTACTCCTACCTATAAAATACAATATTTTATGACACTTTGATCCAAGAAAAAGAAAACAACATACAGGTTATTACACTTTTTCTTACTCTTTCTCCTTGTGTAAATCCTGTACTTGGCCTAAAGTGACTCTGAAACTCTTCAGAGTCAGCTACCACAACAATAAATATTCTTTGAAAATACCTGTATTTCTGCCCATTTCTTTGGGCAATCAAATCTACACTTTGTTTAACTTTCATCGAAGATAATGTGCATTTTCCCAGCTGTTTGGAAGGTGAGGCAATGTTACCATGCTAAGGACTTTATGCCAGATTAAAAAATCTCTAGGAAGATGCCCCCCATGAGCTTCCAGTGGATGCATGGAGAGCAAGGTGTTCCTTGCATGCCCTGTGGGAAAGCCTGTCAGAACTGTGGATATGAGAGATCAGGAAAGAGTTTAAGGGAATGAACAGGTAACTCCCAAAACTACAGAGTGGCTCAAGAAAGTGGGGAGCTCTTCCTCTTTATGAGTCATATATTATTTATATATCATTTTTACTGCACTCCGTCTCTCAAAAGGTGTGTGCAGGGAGGGAGCCAGTGGCATTTTTGTTTTCGAGTTTCAGTTTTATGAGAATATGTTTGGAATATGAGTCAAAGTGCTCCAGCAAGCTCCAGATGCATCCACAGACAGGAATGTTCATTGCACTCTATTAAACAAAACCAAACCAATACAAAACAAAACAAAAAACAAACAAAACAAAGAAAAAGCCAGAAACTGATACTGCTGGTACTAAAGACTGGTGGTGTTCTAAAACACTGTGCACGTGCTCATAGACCTTGGAAAAAGCCAAAGTCGGCACATGTGAGGCAATACATGCATATTTTAGTTAAATATATCAGGAAGCAAAAGTGCTTGTGGCCAAACCAGAAAATGAAATGCAAATAGTGGTTTGGGCTTACCAGCTACAGGTCTCCTAACCTGAAACATTATATTTTTGGATTTCAGCTTCACAATACTTTATACTTGGCTTCCACAGTTCAAGTCCATAACAAATTATTTGCATTCTGTGGGGGGATTTAAAAAAAAAAAAAAAATTAAAAAATTGAGAAACAGCTGCTGTTGGCTCTTTAGTTTGACTTCAATTTATTCTCAAACTCAGCCAACAAACACAGTCCTCCTACACTTGTAGAGCTTCTGGTTTTTGTTGGCCCGTACAGCCCTTTGTCCTCTGGCAAAATTTCACTGGAAACTTGATGAAAATACTGTTTGATCTTTACCAACTCATCTCAAGGAGGAGGACTCATGTTTTAGCTTCTTTTTCTTCTCTGCAGGGAGGAAAAGAGGAAGGTAGGAATTTTTTGTGAGGAAGCAACAGAGTACAGGTTTAGTCTCAAGAACCTGAAGAATTCTTGGACAGCTGTGGCTGTGAGCTTTCCATATGTTCTTCAGGGAGGTGTTTACCAAATAACCAGTGACTGTAATAAGTGTAATGGGGTTTTACTCTATTTTCTGTCTCTGTTTTCCATGCAGTTTATTCAAACTCTTACCTTCTCCAGAGTGAGAGGACTCTGGAAACCTCCTCTTTATTAAGTTCAGTTCATTCTCTTATATGAACAAGAATCAGTGCACTTCTGCTTAGGAAAAAACCCCAGGGAACTGTGGCACTTAGTTTTTGATCACTACCACTCTTGCTGATCAAATTATGCTTATGTGGAATCAAATATTCTTTCCCTTTTTGGGAAGTTCTCCAGCCTCTGACTCCAGAATGGTCCTGAGACCAAAGTATAGAGGAAATGGATGAAAACACAGAAATTTAAAAGGCCAAAAAGAT
>VZTR01014616.1:90568-126678 GCA_013400775.1 Chaetops frenatus | reverse complement strand
TTGGACAAGACAGCTCAGCTGCCAGGTTATTAACTCCCTCAGTAAATACTCTGCCTTTTTCCCGGGGCCAGCCTGAATATTCTGATCTGGATCGATAAGCAATCTCCGGTGTGTACAAAATGCCAGCTAGAATCATTTGTCTCAGTGCAGGCTCCTTACAAAGGATAAAACACCTGCAGTCTCTGGCCTTCTCTCCCTCCTCCCCCACCTTCCCCTTTTTAACTAATGACCCACAAAGAAGGAAGAAGTAACTGAATCTGTTCCATCATCAGGAAGGCTCTCTCAGGTTTGTTTTAATGATCACAATGGCTACCTTTCAATCTTCCAAAAATTATATCAGTCATGGTTTCCCTGTGGCATGTTTATGTAAGTAATGTGAACCACAATGTAATGACAAGTGTACAGATGTCATTGTAAGAGGGCCCTTGGCAAGAAGATATCTCAGAATGTCAGAATTTTAATAAACCGTGGACTGCTGGTAGGGTTCTCTTTGGTGGTTGTCTTTTATATTTGTAATGTGTGCAGTGAGATCTCTTGCTTGGGCCTGAGATTTTTCAAGAGTGTTTAGCAAGAAAGGATTTTTTACAATCGATTAGAACAGAATTTTTATTTTCCAGAGTGCTGGTGTTTTCCCAATCTGTTACATATCTGTGGTTTTGTTTGTAGCAGTGCTGGATTGAAGCCATAGAACTTGTACTTCCTTTAGATGGCAAAAAGGAGTTTTTATTTGAGTGAATTCAGAACCACTCAAAGCTATTGGGTGTTATTTTCACATGTTGACCCATTAATAAGCCCCCTTGACTCAAATTAAAATCAAATATCTGCAAAGTATGAGAAAATCCCCAAACCTCCAAATTTCTCTCCTTGATTGGTTATTTATTACACCTGGAGTCACAGGACAGAACCTCCTGTTGCCTAACAAGTCTGTAGCTTCATATGTCCCATGTTGTCAAGAAATAAAAGCTCAATCTCTTCAGCAATCTACACGGAATTTACTGAGCAAGTTCTGACATTAAATACCTGTTTCTGAGTATGGACTAAGAGTCTTTCAAGAATAGAGGGCAGTTTTGACTTATTTTTCCAGGCTGTAGAACTAGCTCCTCATCCAGCTGTTAATTACAGCATTGTTCTGGCCTCAGCCTAGGTAACTGTTTAAGTCTGTATGCTTATAGAAAGCTTACATTGAATTAACATAAACTGGAGATCCATGCCTAGTTAAAAAATTAAGTGTTTTTTATATCATGTTTGCTTATGCCAAATTATAAAAAGCATTTTATGTTTGTTCTGCCATCACTTGGAAAAGGAAGGTTTGCATTTGCTCTCTGTCCTTCTTTGCTGCATGAAGTGCCTTGCCCTCATAATGTCAAGAAATTAGAATATTGCCTTCCAGATAGCTCCCTTCATATTTCCTATCCAAAACTTCAGAAACTAAAGATGCTTTTTAAAAAGAATGATGTAAGGAACAAGTTTAGGGAATTGATTTCTCAATGTAGAAAACACATTTCCTATCAAGACACTTATTAGAATGTTTATCTCAGAGAAAATGCACGTAGTTTGTATGAAAAGCTGATGTTATGTTAATTCCCATTATTATATACAGATGATATTGAGGAAGATGGAACAAAGTGCCTTTAAACCAAAGCTGATGACATTTTTTTTCTTGTTTGCTACAGTTTTATTGTAGTGAAATATGTTCATTTTAGCAGTGGAAAACTGCCCTAAATAGACAGCATAAGAGCAATAAGATGTCACATTGCAAAGCACAATTTAAAAATGATGTGCTTTAGAAGTAAGGCTTTTAGACATTTTGGTTTATGTATTAAAACTTCCCACAAATTTGATTGAGAATGAGCCTTTGATGGATATTTGCTGCAGTTATGCTGCATTAGACTCGATTTATCCACCACCTCTCATTGTTGCTATTGATTGATTTTTAAATTAGATGAAGGCAATCAGTAAATACCACCCAATCAAGTCCTAAAAACATACAGGAGATTAGACAATTTAGGGTAATCAATGAAAATATTCTGTGATTTGCTACCACTCAATTTTGACCATAAATTACAACCATAACTTGCAAGTTAGTAAGCCATAAAACAAGTGGATGTGACAAGAAAAACTATAAGAAATGAATTAAGGAGATGAAGAGGAACCACTAGTGTTATCATTTAATGAGACAAAATTACTCTTTATACATATCTGGCATTTCTAGTTGAGTCTTGCCAACAGTATTGGAGTACAACAGCACTAACACTTCTCTTATTTTTCTAGGGTTTGGAGGTTTTTTTGTCATATAAAAGCTGTTCTTTTGTGTAACAAAGCTGTTTGAACAATAACTAATCTACCTAATTTTGTTGCAGCAAATAAATTAATGTAATTTTAGGTTTAAAGCCTGCTGTTTGCTAGAACTCCTCACCTTCATCTCAGGCACTTGCAAAGACTAATTTTAAAGTCACACTTCTACATGGTGTTATATTCTACAAACTTTAAAATGTAGCAAAAATTTAATGATATTTTAGACCAGCACTTTGAAGAAGCTGTGCTAATACACTTTCTCATGTGAAACGTGTCACCCATTTTCTATATTCTCACAAGAGTCTCACTAGGAACTAATTCATGTGTCTTAAAAAATCTGTTGTAAAGCTTATTTACTAGTTATAAATAGGTGTCCATGTTTTTTCTGTTTATGAGTTTCAGTATCTGTTTGTAATTTCTGGGCAGTATCTATATGGTTTTAGGCTGAAAAGCTGCTTACAAATACATAAACAGCTATTAACAGCTATAGGCTATGTTGGTAGGAATTGATGAAATAAAGCAAATATTTACCATAAATCTGCTCCCTTAAAAATAGTACAGATGTGATACTGCTGAGCAGCATGGAAAAATCTTCCTGGTTAATGCCTTCATGATCCTCTTTAGAATGAGGCAGAACATTTGGACAAGGAGTCTAGAATAATTCTTGGGAGTGTTGATCATAGAAAAGGATGAAATTAAGATACTTTTGACAAGAGGAAAATTCATGTGCCTTTTTCTGCATTAAACAGAAATCTGAGAGACCTGAAAACATCCCAGGACACCTTGAGTAGTGATGAGATTGTAACAGAGGACAGGAGGAAGGAACTCACTGCACTCACACCCACTGAAATACAGAAGTGACTTTGGAGAGCTTAATGGTGGAGCAATTCCTTTGAGAACAGATAAATGCAAAATGCACAGGAGGAATAAATATTGAAAATATTTAAATTTATATCTACCATGACTTAATTAATTCCCAGTAAAGACAGATTGAATGTTGCAGCAGAGGAAGCAAAACCCCCAGAGTCAGAAGAATGCATTAGTGGTGTTGCAAACAAAAGATTAGTCAGCAAATACTGGCTCTGTATCAGCAGGTGGACCCTGTGTGAGATAATCCAGAAATAGAACATTGTAAGGATTTCATGCAGAAATTCCAAATTCTTGCTGTAGTAGACAAGTGACTGGCACTAGCAACTATTGGAAAGAAAAAAAAAAAGTAGTTATTCTTAGCTGGTTCTTTATTTAAGTCATTTCCTTTAGCATAGGGGTTTAGAATCAGGATTTACTTTTCTGTGCAGGTCTGTGGAACAGTATAACAGAATAAGTTCCTGTAAGCCCTTGTAAAAAGATATTTCTCTCTGTCAAAAACACTCCCCACCCGAATTCTGAATTCAACATTAGAAAATGTCCAAGTCTGGTCTTCTACATTTTCTGTATACTTAGGTACATCTGTCTAAGGGAGATATAGAATAGAAAACCTGCTCCAGCTTACTAAATATTCCTTTTTAAAATATCATTGAAAAAGACTTTTCTTTAACTCCTGCATTTTATCAGTTTCTACACATTCAAAAGATTTTAAGAAATAAGTAATTCAGTGCTAATATTACCTTTTCTTCCACATAGATTGGGTACTAGAGGAAGCTTCTGTGTCTTTCATCACTGGCATAATTTCTAACAAGTATGTACAATAAGACTGGAAGACACATAGTTCTCAAAAATAATATTCCTCCCTCTGTGGGTAACATTATTTCTGAAATCTGAGGTTCTTAGTTTAATTTGAAATCTCCTTTGAAAATACATTCGCAGCTTATTCTAAAAGATTCTGGATGTGATTGAACCTGTGGTAGAAATTTGCAAGATATTCAGTTAAATTGTGAAGGCAGGAAATGAAACAGCTCAGAATCTGAACGAACTCTGCAGCATTTGCATTCCCACATTTAAATATTTGCCTGAATTACATGTGAGCTTTAACTTCTCACTCAATGGAATTTTTTCCATTCTCTGTAAGCAATAGTGCTAAGACAAATCAGTGTTTATATTATTGCAATATATGAACGTATCATGTTCAATCTTACATTTGTGTAAGTTAAAAAACATAAAAAACCCCAAAAATCCCTAATAAAGGGGGACAGGAAGGGGAGAGAAAAAAGAAAACCCGACTTTAAACAAAGACAGGGACCTACTCACAGTTCCTGATGCACTGATACAATACAATGAAGCTGGTGTATTCAATATAACTTTTAGAATAATTGCCTAGGAGGTAACCAGAAGAAGTACATTTTACTTTATCATGGTACATAAATAAAAGGGCAGACTAATTAATCATATAGCTTACTAAAAGTGCTTTTTATTTTGCCATTTAGTATGCCAGAAAGATCATTTTCTTTAATGTATATACCCAGTATTAACATGATTTAATCCATCATGTTCTGTATTATGAAATTACTTTGTTTTACTCCCTGATCCAGCTGAAGATCATTAACCCACACTATTTTCTAAGCCATACATCATTTGAGTGTATTACCTCATGTAGCAAAAAAGCTACTTCCCTTGGTTACACACTCCAACTAAGAAATCATTTTTTCTGGATGTTGCTGACAAGAGGAGCTGTTTTCATTAGAAAGCAGATGGTTCACTGTTTCAGTCCTGGTTTACCTTCACATTTACCCCAGCTCAGAGTCCTTTGCTGCCAGTTACCTCATTACCTCTCACAACATCCATGTCCTATATCCCTGACCCATCCATAAAATGTGCTAAACAAGCAAGTGCTTTGCCTTCCCCCAATTCCTTTTTTAACTCTGCATCCTCACCTGTTGTAAGTCAGGCCTCAGAAAGCAGCAAAAGTGAATCCAATCATGTGAACAGGAGGTTAAACTCCCTCAGTTCTGCAGGTGTTTGTTAGCTGAGAGTGCCAAAAGTATAATTTACACATTCAGATTGTGAGCTTGGACAGTGGAGTCACACTGCTGATGAATTTGCCTCACAGAGCTCTAAGGCAGAATCTGGTCTTCTATCACTTCGTGTAGTTTGCAGTTTTGGTGTTTATGATAATGATATTTTCACTGCTCTGTTGTCTGAGTCTGTGGGATGCACGTTGTGCTTGGGCTGCCCTGGGTGCCCAGTGTCAATGAGTAGTGGTCTGCAGTGTAAATGAAAGGTGTGCATAACAGAGCAGTGGATCTTTCTGAGTCAAAATGAAGACTGAATAATTCCTGGAGATTTGTCTTGATATTTTTAGAATAAAAAAGAGCAAATAATGTTTTAAAATAGAATACTTCAAGTAACAGAAGTAACATCTGTTACATTTCAGACTGGTTTTAGTTACCTCTAAGTATTTGCCTTCAATTAATAACCATGCTAAGTTATATTATTTTTATGATGACACAATATTTAAGCTACTGAATTTGGCATCAAAAATAGCCATGCATGTTGTGCAGAGTGAAGAATATGCAATTGGTTGAGTTTGATTTCTACCTGTTTATAACATCCATGGATTCTGGTCTACTCTCTGTTGAATGCAGCCTCAGTATCCAGCCTGAATAAACCTCACAGCCATAATTCAGCTGCAAACAAAATAGAGCAAAAATAGGAGGAGCAGGTGCTGCTGCTTGCATATCATGAGCCAGAAACCGAAAAAGGTAAGGCATAGAGAGAGATTATCTTCTGCAGGAGGAGCTGGGTGCAGCTGCCACTGGGGCTTTACAGGCAGTGCCTTTACACAGCAAAGTCTTTATTTCAGATGTTTAAGCTCCTCTCATTGGGGTGGACAAGATTGCCAAGGTGATGAGAAAAGAAAAGACTGCACAGGCTTCTGGAGGGACTGGATTATCCCCTGCTGAAGTATGTGTAGTGTCAGAATTTACTCCAGTAAACAGAGAAAAGATGGACTTTTAGGTCCATGCCTCTGCATGCTCCACAGAATGTATTTAGCATTGTCATCACCCAAGCTATTTTATTTTTTCTGCTCAAGAAAGCACTTGAAACTACCAAATTCTGTGATGAAAGTAATTATCAAAACTGAAAAAGGATATGACAACAAAGTAATACTGTGAACTGTTGGTATGAAATTTTGTTTTCAGTATAAATAAGTTAGTGGGTTTTGCTTTAACAATTGTGAATGTATTTAATATACACAAAAGTTTTTTTTTCTAGCCATTATTTTGTCTTTACCTGAATGCTGACAGCATAATCACAAAACATTATAAAGTATCATACCCTGGTAAAATAATTCCAAACAAAACAAATGAAAAGCCATAGGGAATTATAGCATAGGATCTGGACAAGCCAAAATAGAAAACTGTAAAGTAGACCAGGTGTCATTGTAGGATTTGTGTGTGAGTGACTGTGTAGAGTGCACTGACACTCCTGATGTTTAAAAAAATCATATGGAGAAATTCCACCTGGTATTCTATGGGAATGAGTTAAGTACACTTTTCAAAATTATATCAAAAGCATATATAAAGCATATTATATAAAATATAAACCATTAAAATGTAATAGAATAGCAATTTATAAAAATGTAGTTTGCATTTCTGAACACTGTTTAATTTCCATGCTTGTTTTGCTGTTTTCAAATAACAAATTGACCATTTCAAATTCATAATGAGGTATGAAATAAATGAGAGGGTACTGAGGGTGAGTCATTCATTAATCATAAGGAAAACAGGGACGAAATCAAGGACACAGGAGCACACACTGTAAAAGTAATAGGTTGCATAATCTTTGTATTTATTATTAACTACATTATGTTTTTCACATGAGTTCTGAGAAGTTGGGGTTTTTATGGTTACATGAAACTAATCCAAGGTAAATTTTATTTCTCAATATTATTTTATCCTCGAGGTTGCCCTGTTTTTAACAAAGTAAAAGACAATGAATTCTACCTTATCACATTGTTACGAAGATTTAATAGAAGGGCTAGCAGGAGCACTGAAGCTTACTGCAACTTTTGATTTAGGATATTCCACTTTTGCCTAGAATGTACCAAACCTTTCTTGTTTGTCATGGCAGATCTCCCATTAAGGACATAAATTCACTTGGAATTAGTTGTTTTGGCCAAAATAAGTTATTATTCATATTCATCTGTCAGAGAAGGACAGAACAAGAACTATTATTCAAACCATTCTGTCTTTATCCTTCAGGAGTTCAATCCACAGTGATTACACAACATGCAACAAGGTTGTTTATACTTTGCAGGTGATGTGAGTATTTAAAGAGGAGGTGTAGCTCAAATAGAAATAATAAAAATAATTTGTTATCCCATGTTGGACCTCAACAAAAAAACCCACAGAAATAAAGTAGGTTGTAATAAGGGAAGGTGAACTGGTGGCACAGCAGGGAGTCAGCTCACTTCAGTCACTGAGCAGATGCACCTCTTGTAGCATATACATTCCTTTGGATGGAGCTAGTATTGATGTTACTCTTCGTTGTTATTTTGGAGTTTACTGAGCTGAGAAGGAGAAAGAGAGGAGAGAAATCAGAGTGAGAACTGTGGCCTCTGTGAGCTCAGGTTATAGCCTGTGTTTGCACCAGAGCCTGGGTGTGTTCCTGGCTCCTTCAGTCAGATGGGCTCATGTTGTGCTCCTGATGGAGGAGCTGCACTGGAACTGCTTGTTAGAGGCCTGCTGTTGTCCCCAGTGTCCCCCACTGTGTCACACACAGTGGCTTGCAGTGAGGAACAGCCCCTCCCTGGGCTGCTGCAGCCCTGCCAGGAAGGGCTGGAACCTGCCCTGGCACCTGGGGGCTGACTCGCAGCAGCCTCTGCTCACACTCTTGCTCAGCTCTAATTAATGCATGTTGCTTCATGCATAGCAATGTCTGACTAAGCAATTGCCTGCATTTAGACTGCAAAACAAGAATTAATGCACTAGTGGTTAATATTTCGATAAAAATCATGATTCCTCAGTATTTCCATTCACAATTTTTGCAACTTCTGGCAAAGTTCTGTCTGCAATTCTGTATTCAGACAGAAAAAAATTGTCTGATGGTTAAAAGTACATATTCTACCAGCTCTGTTTGTTTTCCATAAGCCTGGATGAAGAAAGTATCTTAATTTTTAAAACTCACATTTAGCTAATTTCCTACCTTCTCTGCTCCAACATGTCTGCATTTTATAAATTGTATTGGTGTTAGCTTCACACTGTGCTTAAGGTGTGTTTCTTGCTTATAAGAGAAGCTATATATAAACTGCAAGGTGTTAAAGCCAGTAATTGTTAGTGGTGTTTTTTCTTTCTAAAGAAATACAAAGGATGTGATCAATGAATGGGCTGAAACACTGTGAAAACTGAGGAGTTTGCCGAGATCTCTGAAACATCATACATTTCACTAAGGCCTGTGTAAGTGGGGAGATCCCCATAATATATTTACCTTCCTTGTAAGTGCAGGTGGTTTAAGTGTGGTGCTCTGGTTTAGATTCCAGAGCAAATAGGTTACCTATGATATTATCATTCCCAGGAATATATTGCCAAGCAGTGCCTTCCTCAAGCAATGTGGGTAAAGGGTTCACTCTGTCCCCTGTGGTCCTCTGCCTGAATGCTTTTCCCAAGCTCCAGATCAATCTTTAACTCCTCACTTTTAAATTAAGATGAAATTCTGTGGAGAAGAAAGGGAACATAAACACTTCCAAAATTCTAGCAAATAGGTTTTCTCACTCTTTCCTCTCTCCTAAGCAAGACACTTAAAATGATGAAGCCCACGAAGTCTTCTCTGTACTGGACCAGATATTTCCAAATTTTTTGACCCAGTCTCAAATGCTTTAGCAGAATTTTTTTTTTTTTTTTCCCAAGAAATCCTCTAATATTGTTACAGAGTCTTCAACTCAGTACAGAAACATTTTGCTGTGGGCCTGAGGAGTCTGTCACAGTAGAAAATTTAAAAAAAAAAAGCAGTCCCATATCAGAGGAATGTTCCTTTTATAGGCACCCTGCTCTTTGCATGGTGTCCTGCACAAATAAGCCCTCTGAATGTGAGCTGGGCTTCCCCTGTGCCCCAAACAATCCAACTGCAGAGCTTCTGTTGCTCTGCTGTCAGAGGCTGCTCCTGCAGCAGGGATGGAGGGTAACTTTACATCCAAAAGTTAAAAGGTGGAAAGAGTTGGGCTTTTGTGGAGGGACTTGAACTTAGATCATCAGCATATTTGAAATGGCTGTTAAAATACCTACCAATGTATTTATGAAACATATCAAAGTTGAAAGAATGCATTTTAAGCAAATGCCCTCTCCCAGAGTAATGATTAACGCTGTGAGAATTCAGCTTGGTGTTTACTGTATCATGATACAAGTAAATTGAACTCCAAGCAAGTTATTATCTTTTTTTTTTTTTTACATATGCAATGCCAAATTATTAACTTTTGTGGTGGAAGGGTAGTGAAAACACAGGTTAGGCAGTACCCACAGAGTCCTAGGAGGCTCATTTGTTCACACCCACTGCTTATAGAAGGCTTCCCATTTCCAATGCAATACCTAAACCATTATATACATTTTAACAAATTTACATCTCTGTCTTCATTATTCTATTAAAAAATAATCCTTGCAATCTTTATTTCCCACTCTTCATCTTAGCAGACTGCATCTTCTGTTCATTGCATGTTTCAATGGACAAATCAATTCATCTATTTTCCTGCCAGATTTTGGTATAATCACAAACATGTCAGCACTGTGCCTGTTACAAAATCAAAATTTTCAGCCTTCTTAGTTCTATAGGAAGGGGGTTTTACTTCACTAGAAAAGTAGTTGAATGTAAGTACTACCTTTCAGGAAAGATATTGTCTGGAATATAGGTTACAAATATTTAAAATTTTGAGTATTTAGGTTAGAAGAAAAATACTTGGACATTATTAACTATCCCATTGTTAAATCTGCATCTAGACCTCCCTTTCTGCAGAGACTTTAAGGTTCTAATTCCATTTTGCAATTCCCAGTTTTTTTCATGGTAAGCTAGCAGTGTTGAAAGGCTCAAAGGTGTTTCACCTAATTTTCCTTTTATCTCCAGATAGTACAGGGCCAAGTTACTTAGATACAAATAAGCCTTGAGAATATCACCAAATCCATTCTAATTTCATTCATGCCTTGGAGATAATAATTTAAAGAGCTAGTCACTGCTTGCAATTAAGCATGGAGAAAATAGATCCGTCCCATAATTTATGTCTGCAAAGGTTGGGCTGGATTTGTAATTAATGTTTGCTCCTTTTAATGAAATACTCCAAAGGTCTGCACTTCTGTCATTCATGGAGGTAATTTTTCAATTGATTAGTAAAATAATACTTGAAAAGTAAATGCACCTGCTTTAGCACAGAAATGTCTTAGTCAAGTAGAGACAATGATTGGAGTGCTAAAAAAATATCATTTCAATACAGTAGAGACTGGAGTTTTACTCCTCCAGAATTCAGAACTCCCACTAAAGAGAGAAAAAAAGAAAAGGTAATTAAACCTCCAACAACTTCCTCAGCATGCTTTCATCCAGTTTAATTCCTGGGTGGTTTTCAGCATAGCTAAATACTTTTAGGAGCACACGCCTGAACTGCAAGTGAAATATGTCTGGAAAGCATATGTTACAGCAAGACATAATTTCTTTATTTGTGTACCTTAGTATTTTTGGAGGTCATGATCAAATAATTTGATATTGGAAATTTGTTTTTCCGTTCTGGATAAACACTTAAAATTTGACAGCTCATTTGGATTCTACTGTTATTTCTTTTTTCAGGATCAAACCTCTTCAAGCCCGTAAAGTGGCAAGACTTAAGAGTTAGGTTCCTGCAACTGCTGGTTTCAAATGGCTGGTAATGTCCTTTCTACAAAACATCCACTATCAAAGCAAATGAAATAAAATAACAAGTCACCTCTGCCTGTTTTCAGGAAATTGATAAGGATTTTCTTTGAATTAATCACTCCAAAAAAGCATGTTTGATGACTTCTGCTGCTTTGTTAATTTAGGCATTTTGACCCAAAGGTTTCCTATTCCTGTACTGCAGGCATCTCATGTTTTGCAGGAGTTTATGGGATGTGAGTTAACCAGACAGGATGCAGAGGCCACAGTCTGTGGCAGATTTCTTGAGGGCCACAAGCATGGTGATCTGAGAGGTTCTGGACCTTGGATCTGGGACAAGGATTTTGGTTTTCAGAGAAAGAAGCAAGAGAAGGGAGTAAGAGGAGCCCTTATCCTGTGCTCAGCCTAATGGAGCAGAGTAATCCAGACACTGGAGCAAGGGCATGAGAGTCATCACAACATTTAACTTTAAAGATAAAACTTTATCGTTTTAATGCTGCAGTTTTAAATGTTTGAGTCATCTGAAGGATCCAGCTCTTATTAAAGCATGAGCAAAGCAGCACCTAAGGACTTTAAAAACCTGCACCTTGAACTTAGTATAACTCCCATTAAAGTCAATGGATGCTGAGTCAGACCTTAATTCTTTTTGCATCTTAGAGATTCAAAAGGTGAAAATCCTGGCACTACTGATGTTTTCCCATTGACCTCACAGGGTCAGGATTTCATGCTAAAAGCCATAAAATGGCACTGACATTTCATCATTGCTGTCTTGGATCAGATTCATAACAGTGACCCAGGAGACAAAAATCTCCATAATCTATTACTACTGTGCATCTACCCAATGCTGTCTCACCACCCTCTACCTTTTTTAAAGAGAGAGAATAATCTATAATTTTGAGCTGCCTTTATTTTAACTCAAGTGTACAGGAATGGAAAAATCCTAGTATTCATTTTTCAATCACACTATTTCAACCTTATAAGTAAATTCTTGATTATTTAATATTTTATATTCATTTAATTGAGAAATTCTCTTTTGGAAATGAAGGAAATTTTGTTGAGTTATTTAGTTGGGTTTTTTTCAATGCTTGTTTCAATAAGGCTTTGTAGTAAAACTGCAAGGTGAATTTCAGGTTTATAGCATGATTGAATGAAATGCTTATGATTAGCAGTGAGAACTATGAGGAATCTATATAATTCCTTTATGATCCTTAACAGAATATTTAATTAAAGACCAGCTGGAAAGATAATCTTGGTTAATAAAAGGAAATCAGGGTATGAACTGATTTCTGTAATTTACTTGCAATATATGAGAGATGCTAAATATCATTAGCAATTACATAGAATAAACTGATAAAATACAAAATTATTCTGCCCTCTCCCCATTAAATTTTCAAGATTGCAAATGCAAAATATTGGCTGTGCATTATAGATTATAAAAGTAATAGAATCCAAATTCATGGATACAAATGTACTGAAAAATACAATTTAAAATTTGTGCAGGAAATAATATTATATATAACATGGTTCCCATGCATTAGTTTGTGGCAGTCCCTGTGTCCAATGCTTTCAGTTAGAATTCTGGTACTTCCCTGTGGCAAAGCCTGGTCCCCTATTAGCTTTGGGTTTATAACTTTCATCACAGTGATAGTCTTGCTACTCTACTGGAATCACTGGGGTTGATGTCTTTAAATACAAGCATAGCTTGAACTGGGGGTGATCTGCTTATTAAAGCAGTAGATGTTTACATTTGCAAATGAAAAAACCTGCTTGTGAGTTTTGTGCAAACTTTGATTTCCTTCATTAAAACTTCTTGTTAAATAACTGCAGATCTTGAGACATCAGGGATACTCATATTACTTAACTTGGTGTTTCTGACCTCTTTCTGAAGCAGTCTGTGGAGACTAATTTAAAAATCTCCCCTGTATTCCTAGAGGAAAGTGGTGTGAAGGTTCCTGTTTGTGTCAAACTGCTCTCAGAGTGCCCCTTCTGACTTCACTGGGGTAGCCTGGGCTTCCCACCCTCGATGAGGCCTTGGTGTCCTCTGAGTTTTATGCAGTTGAAGGTCCAAGTCAGGAGTGCTATATTATTTCTAAGGAATGTGTATTTAAACCCAGGTTAATAATAAGATTTTAACTGTTTGCTTTCCTGTTAGCATTAATGAAAGCATATATTTATATGCTGTGCCTTTGAAAATTAATTTCCTGGACTTCTCTAGGGATATAGGGGTTGTGTACAATGCATAGTTTTTCCTTGTATTATTTATGAACATGGGGATATTATCTAATAGCAACTCCCTTTGTGCACAAATTTTTGAGCTCTTTAAGTCACTTTAGTTGCACTGAACTTTGAGATGAGAATGAAGCCCTCTTTGTCTTTATTGGGAGTTTTCCTTAGAATGTGAAACATGTTTATTTCCAGAACACCGTGTAAATATCTCTTAAAGAGGTGCTTTGCAAATAAGCTATTATGGTACTAAAGAAAACATTGATTAGTTTTAAATGACAGTAACAATTCAAGTGTGTGTAAAGACAAGTGCATTTTCTTTTGAGGTTAAGCCTCTGAATTTAATAATTGAAGAAAAAAAATACAAGAAGGTGCAATAGAAGAAGCTTCTGTGAAGTGCATTATGCAATTATGACTGCCATAACTACAATTGCCTTACCAGATCATAGCATGTTTCCTCCTCAGAGAAAACAAAACAATTTTTAGTACTTTTTTATTTGGAAATATGTACTGTTTGGAGAAGGTTGTATGCTGTGTGATGATTCTGTTGATTCAAAAACAGTCTACTGGTTCAGGAGATCTGAGAATTCAAGACACCATTCCAGTGAATACAGCATGCAGCTGTAGCAATCTATTTATAATTTTTGACGCTGTCAAAATAGTTTTCAAATGTGAAAACTCTTTTTAGGGGATATCTTTGACAGTTTCCTCAATTAAATCATGTTACATTTCGTTTAAGATGCACAAGACCAGAATTATTACATGAGAGATTTTGGCTGTGTATTGTGCAGTTTAACTTGGTGAATTGCATTAACTGTCTAGATCAGATCCTGACTGTACTGCTCACAGAACCTGTGTGCTGGAAAGATCCTGTGTGATGACTGTGCCTACACAGTCAAATTTCTGCAAAAGGGAATACCATAACTTCTCCTTCATCACATAAAATAGGCTGAGAAGTAGGACTACAAATATAGTAGCAAAGATTCAGATTTAAAAAGTAGGGATATTAACTAAGAGGTTGTACTCTATTAGGCTCAAAACTCTAATGAGGAAAGGTGGTGGGAAGGTGTTTGGCAAGTGAAACCATTTATCTGTTAGTGGAAACCACAGTCTGATCCATCCTTCAGGGAGTTTGGTGTAGTTCCAGTCAGAGGCACAAATTAATTGTGATGGAGTAAAGGTTCCCTCATATGAAAGAAATGTCATGGTTCAAGTATAAACATGGAGTGCAAGTGTTAGGAATAATTTTCCACAAAGATTTCCAAGAGTCCCTTGTTGTTCCTTGTGGGGTGTAGGTTGGGAAAGAGTGGTTCAGTTGGATAAAACCATTTAAATAATGTTCATCTTGGCTGCTCAAATCATGGCTATAACTCCTCTGTGTGTTGCAGCTCTTTGTGTTTCATACCAAATTTTCTGAAGTCTCTCAATCTGTTTTCCGTGGACGCTGGTGTGTTCATACAGACATGTACACTTGCATTTGCAGGGATTTCTGATCTAGCATAGTTTTGTAAAGGCCTCCAGCTCAGTAGCATTAAAGATGATAAATGAATATATAAATCTAAAGGGAAACTACTGAAGTTAATAGTAAGGATTGTCTTTTGCATAGAATAACCATGCTTTCCAACATTTTACAAAGTCCCTTCTCAGCTTAATGTGTGCTGATAAAGATCCATTCTATACAACAATTTCCTCTCATCTCACCACCCCATATCTGCAGTTTTTTCCTTATGTCTTCTCCTCTTAAAATCCAATTTTCTAGTTATACTAGTATTTATTAAAAGCTTGACTGTAAGGTCTTTGTTTACCCAAAGATCTATTTTTATCATAACTGTTTATAATGATTAAACCTCAACAACTTAAACACTTTACACAAAATAATGTATTTTCAATAAATTGAAATATTAACCAATCATATGTAATGGTTCAGTTCTAGCAAATGGATTGCTAGAAATCCTTAGGGTTTCATATAAATTGAAAACTGTATTGACTGACCAGGCTGCACTCGAATTGCATTGCATTTGGATCAAAAAGCATAGAAAAAGTTCTCATTATAGTTCCCTGACATTAATTTGAGCATTTTTATATGTGTGTCCTATTAAGTACTTTAAGTGCTTTTTGATAATTGTGCTTTGTAGTTTTTACAGCACTTCAGCCTATTCCCAGTTCAATTTCCTCTTTTATCTGATGTTTGAAATATTGATTTCTGACAGATAAAAGCAAACCTTATAATCTCAGCAGCATGCAATAAGTGAGTAAGACGGGGCTACAGAATGCATCAGGGAATGGTCATATTTGAAACCGTCTTTGTTTTATTACATTTCGTCAACAGAATTTACTTACTGCTTGCTGATA
Organism: Chaetops frenatus; assembly: GCA_013400775.1. Classification (NCBI taxonomy): domain Eukaryota; kingdom Metazoa; phylum Chordata; class Aves; order Passeriformes; family Picathartidae; genus Chaetops; species Chaetops frenatus. The sequence goes on along the minus strand of VZTR01014616.1, from coordinate 111,045 downwards.
TTTATGTAAAAGCAGGACTCCTGATAGTCCAGTGATATTACCAGTTCCTGGTATACTTTTGCATTTAGTAAGATAAAAGAAGAAACTCCCTTGGTGGTTGATGATTGCAGCTGCTTAAACTGCTGTCAGCTGGCTTGAAGTAACTGTGATTTATCTTCCTCAGATTGTGCAGCGTTGTGTCCGTGAACTTCCAGAGTTTGCATTAAAAAGTGACAGAACATCAGAGTGCCAGAAGCTTCTCATATTGTGGCCCTGAAGGTAAAAGCAAGAGTAACAATCTTGGTCTGTATTTGGGAGCACTGTCCAAAACCTCTGCAAAGCTATTCTGACGTGAAGGAGATCTGAAAGAAATGGGTTGGGATTTAAACATGAACTAAATACCATTAAGAGATGCTAAGGAGTAGCATTGGTGCTTTGCATGTTTTCAGGATGTTTCTTCTGCAATTTCTAAACACTAGAAAGAGGAATCCTGTCCAATGCCATGAATAGGTAATGGTGTGCTAAGAATTCAGTTTGCATTTATTTCCTTTTCATAATCCAATGTCTCAGAAGTAACATTGCACTAAACATCTCTACTCAGCTCCATCAGCACCCACAGTAAATGAGCAGAATATACAGGGAATTTGCTTCATTTCTGGCAGTATTTCCTCTGAAGTCATGAAAATTCAGAATGCTGTTTTAGAAGGTGAGGAAAGTTCCCCAGGTTACACTGTAGCTTTGGCCATCAACAGTAAATCCTATCCAAGTGACAATGGAAGAGTCTCCATCCGGAGCACCAGGTTAGGAGGAAGCTGAGTATCTTTCTCTTGAGGAATACAATTCTAAGAGGGATTGATGTACCTGACAACACAAGCAGGTGAAATAAAGGAAGGAAGAATATGATTTTTATTAATTTAGATATTTTTAAGATTAACACAGATATTTTATTCAACCCCAAATTAGCAATTGTTAATTCAGAAACATTTTTTTGGCTCAGTTCTGGAAACACTTGAAATTACTATCTTGCATCTAGACCTTCACACACTTGGGTATAGAATGGTTTTCAAACAAAAGACATTACAAAATGCTATTTTAGTGAATTTTGATTATTATGAACTGGAGCTGGAATTCTGCCAGTCATTCAGCAGAAGTTCACTCTCCAATCAATTCAAGTTTTCATTACTAAGCAATTAGTGTTTAAAGTTTTAAGTGATAAGCACTTAACTGCATTCTGGAAATAGTGGGTTGGTGATAGCAAAGCCTGACAGTGTTCTGAAGAATGGCAAGCCTGGAAAAGTGTTTTGGTTAAGGCTGTTTTCAGGCAGAAAAGATCATCTGAGCTCTACAGGCATTGAGCATGGGGCTGGTGGAGCAGAGCTTGCTTGGTGTCAGAATCTGCTGGAGATGGTGCCTGTAGGGAAGAGAGAACAGAGGAGTCATTAGGAAGGCTTATTAGCCCAGAACTTGGGTTTAATATGGTCAGAGCCAAAGCTCCAAAGACAAGGATGACAAGGATTTTGGTGCATGGCCCAGTCAGTCCTCACTCCATCCAGGCTCCATCCTGTTGCTGACATCAAGGTATGCCATGACATTCACAGGCCAAGGTGCAAGCACGGGCAGAAAATGCTGTTACTGACAGAAGATGAGGGCTGGCTGGAGCTAAGCTTTGCAGGAAGGTTTCTTCAGTGATGATTTGACAGTTGGGAAGCTTGGGCCAGCAGAACCACAGGACTGAAATAATTAAAGGAAAAGGACAGAAACTGTTGGTTGAGTTCTATTTAATGGCAATTTATGCCATTGAATATTCAAGTAAGAATCTATAAGATACAAATACAGCAACAAAACCTCTCTTTCTGTTTTGGAGCATGCTAGCTGCACCCGACCCAAATTTCTGTGTTTCAGCAGACCCACACAGAAATGTTTATATGTGCAGGTTTCATTCCTGTATGTTTCCATATATACAGGTAAAGCATTAACACAAGGATTCTGCAGTGGGTAATACAACTGTAGACAATCTCCATTAGAATTTCAAAGGAGCTACTTAGCATTTTTCATATTGGTTAAGTTATTTACAGTTCACTGTTTAAGGGGAAAAGCATTGGAAAATGTTTATCTTCTAATAAATCAAGGTCATTATGACATCAAGTCACAAAGCCTAAAGGTATAAAGGCAGTTGCAGAAGCTGTCTCTTGTAAAATATTATGTATACTGTATTATATTGGATAGGGTAGCTGAATTAAAAGGGCTTTATGAAAAATTAAAAACAGTTAGAAATGGAAAAGTAAAATGTGAGAAAAATAGCACTGATGATTTTTGGTTGAGGTTCTTGTGGGAATCAGGTTGGGAAACAAGTTGAACCCACCAACTGATATTTTCTAGTGGTCTCTTTGAATCTGACATTGTGTATAATGCTGCAGGCATTCAGATTCCAGTATTATAACTGATAGAAACATCCTAATGCTTTTATCTCTCAAATTTCACTTTAAATTTGAATCTCAGTGTTGCAACTGATAACATTGAACACATCAAACCAATGCTGGTAAAACTGTGAGGTGTTCTACAGTTTCAGAAGACTAAACTATAATATCCCTGATCTTGTATATGGGAAGGATTGTGTTGGCTTCAAACATCTGTTTAGTTGCTTTGTTTGATGAGACACGATGTCTTTGTGTAAGACAAAGAAAATTAATCAGAGATAATTCATCAGACAAGCTCAGAGCAAGTTCAGGTGTGCAAGTGCCTGTGATTAAATAGACATGCAGCTACCTATTTAACCTAAAATATTTGTAAAGGAAATCTGTCTAGATTTTCTAGGACTTTTTAAAAAATAAAGTTGTTTCCAGTAATAAAAAGGAGTAACAATGCTTCACCAGGTTCTGTTTTGGTGCTAAATAAATTTTAGAAAACACAACCCAAAAAAACCAACCAACCAAACAAACAAAAAAGCATTTAGTTACAAGCAATGAGATCAAAAGGCTAGTTCAGCTAGTTTTGTTGTTCCCACTTCTTTGTTTCTGTACTGAAATTTTTTAAGTGCCGCAGAAAATTTTGGAATGACATTTTGGAGAGTTTCAGCTAAAATGATTGTAATTTCTTCGTGTAATTCATACAGTCAGAAAGTTCAAAAGGTCTAGTTTTGGTCTTTTGCAGATATGTTTGAAGGTTGAACAATATGCACCATTTGTCACTGCTTACCCATTTTTGACCATTTGAAACAGGATTTCAACATGAATCCCTACAGTCATTACACCTGTCCATACAAGGGCTTATTCCAACACTGCTGATAACTTGTGTCCTCTATTACACAGTCAAAAGAAAGTGCTGCACCTTGTGCCCCTCCAAAACAAACACAGTGTGTACACCACAGGCATTAACTGGAATTTCTATCACTGTGCTTTCTATTTTGGCTCGCTGCTGTGAAGGGTCAGAGGAAAAAAATTAAGTCACCTTCCTAAGTGTCTTCTCTCACCTGGGGCACTGTGACCAGCTGTGATTTCTATTTCCATGTACTTAGTATAAGAAAACAAAGGCATTTTAATGACAGTAAATGCTCTTTATAGTAATTTTACTCACTCTGATGATTTCTAGTTTGCCAAGGAAAACAACTTTAAAATTTTTTCTGATATTTTTGGAGCATTTTTTCAGTACTACTAAGGTATTTTAACAGGACCGTTTTCAGTAGGACTAAGCCTCTGGCGCTCCAGTGGGATGCTTGAGGAATCATTGCTCTGCGTGCTTGTTTACGAGTATTTTTAGTATTTCTTTGTACAAGTTAGGCAAACCGATACTATCAGTAAATGTTTATATAGTTAAGAAAACAGCTCGTGTACTTCACAAAACCCGCGTGGGTTGAAGCCCGTTTTCACATGGGCCTTTGTGGCTGCCCGTGTCCCTTTCTGGCCGCCCGTGTCCCTCTGTGGCCGCCTGTGTCCCTCTGTGGCCGCCTGTGTCCCTCTGTGGCCGCCCGTGTCCCTCTGTGGCCGCCCGTGTCCCTTTGTGGCCGCCCGTGTCCCTTTCTGGCCGCCCGTGTCCCTTTCTGGCCGCCCGTGTCCCTTTCTGGCCGCCTGTGTCCCTTTGTGGCCGCCCGTGTCCCTTTCTGGCCGCCCGTGTCCCTTTCTGGCCGCCCGTGTCCCTTTGCGGCCTGCGACGTGGGCAGCGGCTGTGAGACACTCCCTGTGCCCGCTCTGCTCCTCCCGCGGGCCCTGCGGGGTGTCCCCAGCCCGGGGACAGCTCAGCCCGCAGCCCCGCGCTCCCTCCTCCCGCAGCTGCTCCGCAGCTCCTGGGCTGATCTCCTCCTTAAACACAGCGTCCGAAGCGCCACAAGGATGATACCGAGCGCCTCACGCTACCTGACCAAATGCCAGTGTTTCCCTCACTTCGGCTCCTTACCAAATGGAAATATTCCTCTCGTTTTAGCTCCTTAATACCGTCTTTAGCTGAGTGGGAAAGAACACAGGCTGCGTGTCCTTGGGGATACCCGTTTCAGCATGTATTATGGGGAAAAGTATGGTTTTCGAAAGATGGAATGTATTTCGAATATCAGATCTCTCCCCATGCTGAGCTAAATGCTGCCTTGATGTATGTCCTGTAGGCCCTAAGCTGACAGATGTGAAGTACAAGTAAGAGCAGAATGTGACCAGCTAAATTTAACATAATAGGATTATGAATACTACAAGGGCAGAGGACTTTCTAAACATTGAGTGCTACAGCGTGCTTGAGTTCTGCTTTCAGAGGTAGCCCTAGGTAGTCTGGTTGTAGGTAGGGCTATGCAGTAACAAAGCAGCAAGGGAATATCTTTATTTTGTGGTAGAGATCTTAAATGTACAGTGTTTAGACAGCTACTCAGTGATGTACTGGGAGGATTCTATGTAAGTTTACCCTTATATTTTAACCTTTTTTCCCCCTTCCTTTCTCAAATATTTAGAAAACATTCTTATCTCTGAATATAGTTAGGAAAGGGTTCAATTTGCTTGAATTATTTAAAATTATAAGGGGAGTTTTCTGCCAGATTCTGGGGAGGTGAAGTAAAACAGCAGTAAGAATCACTAGTGCAACTTCCTAACATGAAAATATGAGCCTTGTACCTTTAAGGACAGGTATTCCTGAAAACAAAAATTGTAATTGGCTATTAATGTTTCTAATTTAAAGAGGAAAAAAAGAGTTAGAGATATGGAGAAAAAAATCTAAATAAGTTTGTTCCTGTAGTAAAAGCAGACATTCAGCTGTTATAAATTGGCAATGATCCACTGGCTTCCACAGAGCTCTGCTGATCATGCCAGCTGAAGGACTGACCCTGAATGTTATCAAAGTTTTCTTGGAGGTGGCAGGAAAATAAATCCTTTACAATTTCCTCTTTAAGAACTCAGGATTTCCGTTTTTATAACTGCAAACTTTCAGAATGAAATGTGGAGCACAGAGACAGGCAATGGCACACTGACTGTGTTTGATTAGGGTAATCCTTTCTTTCCTTCTATGTGGTTACTACAGCCAAGCAATTATTTATCATACTTTCAATTGCTTGAAGCACTGTAGAGTACAGGTTAAATATTCTCATGTCAATGTGTGCTTCTGCTCCAAGTTCTCATTGAAATCTAATGACTTTCATCTTCAAAAGAAATTTTAATGAGCTCAAACTATCTACCCTTCTGTTTTAATTGTTATACTTTGTACATGTCACATTCTGCAGATCAAAACCTCTTATTTTTCTTCTTTTTTCACCTGAAAATGCTGTTGACAAGTTCTTTCCGGAGCTCTCTTCTTCTGTCCACTTTTTATTGGTCATAGTCATGTAAGATATAAATCCAGAAATATGCAACACATGCACATTTAAACCTATAACAGATCTAGTTCTTACCCCTGAAGAATGGAACATGTGCCAGGCACTGTTACTTTGATTGGCCTGAGATCAGGGATGTCTCAGATGTGAGTGCCTGTAACAGTCAAATAAAGCCATAAAATCAGTGGTAATAAATGTATTTGGTACAAATACCAAAGACTTTTCCTGGAATATTTTTGGAACAAAGCACAGAAAGAAATTTTTCTGTGCTTGTGTGTGTAGGCAGCTACAGATCTACTGTTGTCCTGTCCCTTTGTCACTTGGTGGGCCTGCTGCAGGGATGTCTCAGGTGCCATTTGTTCAGCCCCATCGGCATCTTCACACATTCTTGTGCTTTCATAATCCCCTTTTGCTATGAGCATCCCTCTTCCACTCATCCTCATAAATATTAATTACTGTGGTCTGGTTGAGATAAATACAGTTAGACAGCTTTTCAAGAGGAAAGTTATTGGGTTGTTTCTATGAAGCTGCAGTCTTGAATTCAAAGTTCTGGTCAATAGTTAGTGTGTAAATGAAATGGGTGTGACCTGGGACTGGCTGCCAGCAATTGTAAGGATTGGAATGCTCTGAAGTATCTGATTTGTTCTGTTCCTCCAGCCCTTTAGAGAGAATTATTTCCCATTAGTTTTCTCATAAAATTCTATAGTCTATAGCATTTTCATACCTTGCATTGAAGTGTGAAACATTGCTGTGCCAGAGAGAGTGACCCTGGTGAGTCATTGGCTTTGCATGTACTGAATGGGGAGAGACTGAGTGGTTCTTTCATCAGCTCTACAGATCTGGAATTTATTTTCTGTTGTGCTCCTCTGCTTGTCCAGTAGATGAGACTATGAAGAGCTGTGCAATGCTTCTCCAATAACAATGGCTAGCAGGCTGTTAAAGTGTTGGTCTCTGTTAATTACTAAAGGTGGGCCACAGTTAAAATTAGATATAACCTGTTAGCAAAAGGTTCAGCACTAATGCTCTCACTCAGTTTTTGTTACTGCATGAAACCTTCTCTGGAGAATGCAGGGGAAGAGTTTTGTGCTTGATCATGGGAGATGAGGAATGCAGCACAAAAATGTTCTATCTGCATTTTAAAGAGGTATAAAGTGCACCCATCCTGGAAGATTCAATTGGATGTATATTGCACTCAAGAATTACTCAGATCCTTGAAGCTCTAGAAAATCTTTGTGGTGTTTGGAATAATTGTTAAGCCTGTTTTCTAGAATCTTTAAGTAAAGCAGTGAGACACAGGTCTAGATCAGATCTGAATCTTTGAGTATTGTTAAAATTATTTTTTAGCAAAGAAATGACAAGCTGATACTTGTGCTCATCTCCCCATATGATGCTGTGGGTTTAGAACTCAGTTACTAGTTATTAAGGAATTTTCAAAATTGTTCTTTTTTAGCTACTTAATTTACTATCAGCCATCCAAAGACAGATTGGTAGGATATAAATGAAATACTATAATTATACAAGGGAGTGGGTCACTGACCTTTGGATTGCAATATCTTGTCTCTTTTGTCCTTTCCCTATACCACCCAGCCTACGGGATGAAATTGCATCTTTTTCTTTGGTTGTCTCAAGAATGAGGTGGTATTGGAAACTAGTGAGGCATGGCACAATGTAGGTGTTCATAGCTTGCAATAATTTACCCATTTTCATTTTGTTTGATTTTATTAACACCTGTGTCTCCAGGGAACACGGGGAGCAGGGGAGGAAAGGAGAGAATACTTCAACGATAATCTAATGATCAGCACTTACACTCCCCCCAGCCCTGCTGTTATGTCAAATGTCAAGATACATCACAGCCAAGCAATTTATAACACAAAATACGTGTATATATAAAGGAAGAGGTGCAGATGGTAGGAAGCTGTGTGTCATGACAAACACACAGACATGGAGGACAGCAAGGGAGTCATTAAAAATATGGATTTTTTTTGTAATGCAGTGGCTGTTTGTCAGCTGGTGTAATTGGCATACATCAATGGAACCACTCAGAAATACACCTTCTGAGGAATTAGGCACTTAATGGAACTTAATCAAAATTCCTCATAGAAGACTAAAAAAAAATTCTTGAACAGAATTTGGAGACAAAGGGAAAAGCACAGAAGAAAATATGGGATTGCAGTCTGCTGAAGTTTCATCGGGGTACTGGTTTCAGAAGTATTTCTGTAGAAGTTGGTATTCAGGCAGTAGAATGCAAAGATTGGCTATCAAGTTAGTCAAAGTATTCTGAGGTTTGAGAAATCACAGTAGTGTTTAGTTAGAGACCTGATTGCAACATAATCAAATAAATTCATCAGCAAACTTTTAAAGTCCGAATCAAAAGAAGAGTTTTATCAGTGTTATTTCCTTTTCTTGTCCTTTTTAGTTGTTAGAAAACTTTTTCAGTGGTGTGTAAATTTAGCATTGTATTGGCTTAACTGTCAGTATTTTTTTTAATACTATAAAATGAAATAAATCTGCACAGAGTCCTATGGGAGTACCCCTATTTTGCTCATGTGGGATTATTTGATGCTGGTTATTAACAAAGCTACTTTTTTCTTTGTTACTAAATAAATCATATGTGAATTCTCCATATTCATGCAAATGCTGAAGATTTAACAAAGCTTTTCCTAAAAGTCCTATTTGCTTTCCATTTCTGAATATGATTCCCTGTATATTGTTTACTAAGACTGGTGCAGATAAAAATCTGAAAAACTTCTGCCAGATTATAAATAAAACTTTTAAAAAGGCATAAAATAGCTCAGTTTTATAGTATCTTTTCATAAGGATTTGATATCTTCAATATCTGACTGCAGTAATATAATTTTTGTGGTTATATGCTCTGATCTTTCAGATCTGAATTCTTTGTTTACAGTCTCAATGGCAGGGTCTGTTCTTTTCTTTGTTTTCCTGTCATTCATAAATGTGGGAATCTGGTGAGAAGGAGGGATTGAGAGGAAAGGAAGAGTAAAGTGCAAAAAAACCACACAGGCAGTGTGGGTTCTTCCTCATCACCTGTCTTGTCCTAGGAAAAACAGAAAGTAACAGAATTTTTTGAGATACTGGTATTACATGAGTTTAAAATGTGGAGGGAACAATTCAAGCCTACTACCTAGTTCTCCTTTCTGACTCTTCATAAACTCATTGATTTTTTTTTTCTCTTTGGGTACAAGAGTAGGACAGGTAACAAGGTAACAGTGGCAAGTTTGATATTTAACAGAACAAAAGGTTGTTGTAGTGTCTTATTGTGCAGGTACCATTTCCTAATAAAAGTCCTCAAAACATGAATTATGGCATCAATGAAGCATATTGAAATGGAGGGTATGGAGTGGGTTATACACTAAGAGAGAGCTGAATTTAAAAAATATCTATGTAAATTGGAAAGCTTGTATTCTCTTTTGAATGACTTGGGGTTTGAAGTCTTTGGGGTTTGAGTCTTCAGCAAAGCACGTAGGGGTGTGTTGCAGTGCAAAGGACAGCGATCCCGGGGCCGATGTGGGATAACCCAGCTCTGCAGTCAGGAGCAGGGCAGCAAGGTGATGTTGCACCTTTATTGCACTCCCTTTGTGCTGCCTGAGCTGGGCTGGTGTCTCTGATCACACACCTGCACCATAGAGGTGGCAGCTCATTTAGAGTTACCACAAGCATTTATACACATGGAAATACATCAGAGTAATCAACCTTATCAGATCTGTGATTTAACATGCCTGTAAATCATTGGTTTCACTTAGTTGAATTTTTTAATAATCGGGCTTTTTAGTTATAATTGTACATGGCTAAGGTTTCAAACAAAGCATCATTTAAAATTTAAAAGATCAAATGGGTTTCCCCCTGAAAATAATGGCTAGTCAACTAAAATAACAGCTGCAGTTATTTGTGGGATTAAATTCAGTCCTGTGAATTTTCTCAGTTGAGTGAGGGAGAACATGGGTAGAGAGAAAGACAAAAGCTTGTGCAGCAGCAGAAAGAAAGCCACAGAACACCAGAAAGTGAAAACTGAAGGCACTCAAATGGCAGCAGGGACCTGCCGTGGTTGTCAGTACTCCCAAGCACAGGTTTGTTTGGAAGTTGCTGGTTTTGTAGCAGGCAGTGAGAGCTGAAGGCTGTGACAGTCCTGTGTTGCTTTAGTGCTGTAGGGCCAAACCTGGGGGGAGAATGAAAGGTGGCCAGCAGCTGTAAGAACGGGCAAACTCTGATGTTATCTCCCTCCTCTGTCTTGATCTCAGTGGATCATCTGTCACATGCTGCTGCTCTGTGAATGTGCAAGAGTGAAATGAAGTCAGAGCAGAGGCACAGCCCCTGCTCCCTAGAGAGCCACATGGTGAGCAGGTGTGGGCAGCAGAGCTGGCCTGGCAGTGTGGGAGGGAGAGCAGTGTATTAACACATTCCAGAATTCACATCCTCGTGTCTATGTGCCCCTGCTATTGCCTTCTGCATGTTGAGAACTCCCTGGTGTTTCTTAATTCCATCTCCTCTACAGAGGGTGAAGCTGTTGTCTCTTCCTGCAGGTGAAATGAGTAACACCACAGGTTGTGACTGTCGTGGGATACTCATTTGAAAAGTGTTTCATACACAGTGTTTCAGCCATCTGAGTGCTAAAATTTGACTGGAGGTCAGTTTAAACTCTCATGCTAATTCCAGTTAATTTCTTGCAAGATTTTAGATTTCAGTGCTGGTTCTCGCTGTTACGTTACAAGAGACATCACTAAAACATTGAGGATAAACTATACAATTTCAGTCCATTAAAGAATAGGTGTCTTGCATGTCTGTGTTAACCTGTTTCTCAGAAACTGATAGGGAACATATCCCAAGGAGTTTAATTGGATGTTGTCTATAAATGAACTGTACTGAATCTGGACTGATTCCAAGATTGCAATTATTATGCTAAACTGGAAGATGAGAACTCAGTTTCAGTGACAATTATGATGCTATTATAATTATGTGATGCATAGATAGTTCTGGTGTCTAAATTTCTGATCTGATGCACCCCATGAGAGGCACAACAGTGAGGACAACCCAAGTCCCCACTTGTTCTACTGTAGTGCTGTAGAAATATTCTTTGATAGCTGATGATAATAACTCTGCAATACACTCCCAGTGAGAACCCCTTCTTCACTCACTCTGGGTGCTGGTTAATTTACCCTCTCACTGTCCTAGAAGTGCTGTGAGCTCTGTGCTTCCCATAAAAATGCTACAGCAGCTGCTCACTGGGGATGAGCAGAAAGTTTCACTGTCCTGTCTTGAGCAGAAGCAAATGCAGGTGAATCTGAATATACTGAATATGGTGTTCAGTCCATCACCCTCTCATCAGAGGCATTCCATGCACCACATGCTCTACTCAGAGGCTGTAAAAAAGGTCACCTTCTGAATTCCCTTTAGAAAGTATCCCCAAGTCCTTCTCCACCTTTCCTACCACAGACCCCTTGTGTAGATTTTCAGTCTGGCTTCACCATTCTCATGGGTAACTGTCAATTAACTGCTCTGCTTCTTTGAATGTGTACTAACAATCCATCCTACCCAATTCTTTTTCCCCACCATCTTGGAAATGCAACAAAATCCATATGAAAACCTGGGACAAACCTTTGAAATCCTGTGTTTGAAAGCTGCATTCAAATTAGTTTTGAGTTTATAAAACACATAAATTATTTCTCTAATACATGCTGTAAATGTTCCCATATGGCAGACATTTGTTTATTAAAATTAGCAGTGATCTGCTAGATTAAAATGTATCTTCTTACTACAAATTAATCTCTTTAATTTCACCTTAGATAGGAATTCACAGGAAACTACAGGTTTCTGCTTTAAAGATTCTGGGTAAAGCTGGTTGGTTCTTCCCTTTCCATTAGAAAGCTACCAAAACACTGTTCAAGTGTATACATGGTAACAGTTTAAAAGGGTAAAGAAACTCCTTGCTGATGGAGAAGCAAAATGTGAGCTTTATTTGTGTAATCTTAAATCATAAATACTAGAAATAAAAAGGTTGAGGGTTTTTTTTAATGAATATTAACTGCATAAATTTATTTTTTTGGGTCAAATTTCAGAAGCTCTTTGTCCTCAATCTCAACAAATTGACAAGCACAGATAGTATCAAAGACTTCTTGCAAAATTATTACTGTTTTTTGAAAATGTAGGTCATATCTATGTAGCAAATTTAAATAATCCTCCCAAACATAGACTTATAATAAAAATCCATTTATTCTGAGTCTGTCTGAATACATAAATCTACACAAATCCAAATTGTTTGAATAATTTCTTCTGAAGGAGATTTATTTATCTTTTTCAATCCATGCAGAGTCAAGGGAAGATACTTGAAATGTTTGTTCCAATATGATTGATGTTTTCATGACTGGAGGAAATCCTGAGGAGACAAACTAAGCATACATTAATTCCTGCCACTTGTTCTGAGGGCTTAGAGCTGATAACTGTTTCGTAATGACCACTATATTTTTATTCAGGTTTTTTAATTTTTCAAAATTTCTTTTCTTATCTTTATTTACCAGAAGTAAATACAAAAACACAGAAATATGTGAAGCTGTTTATCTTCTATAGCTGTAGGAACTTTTGTCCCTTTATTACCTACTTGCATGTAGTAGCTGAATATGTTAGAGATGCCCTCAGCAACTTTTTTGAAGGTTTGGGCTTTGCAAGAATGGGGGGAAAAAACTCAACCTTGTTATGAGCTAAATAATGCTTAAATAACAACATCATCTTCCAACTGCTGCCAAGAGCAGCCTTTAAACAGATGAAGTTAGTTGTCCTCTTTTTTCTCTCTTTCAAGGGAGAGGTTCACCAAAAGATTTATAACAATATCATCTCTGGATGATATTAACAGCAACAAAAAAGTAGTCTGAATTGCTATTCATCTGTCTGCTGAGCTACTTAAGTAAGGGAAAACCATTCCCTTGTATCAGTTTGTTCTGATTGCAGTGTTAGGTTTTTTATGGTGGTAGAAGGCTTTCAGAGCAGGAAAATAAAGGAATCAGAAAAAAAAGACAACATTATAGTCAACTTTGGAAGCCTATTTGCAGCGAAGTGTTTTCTGGCAGATTAAACATTGTAAATTTCAATGTTTCATGTAGTGATAAACCTTCCTTCTCCTGGAAACATCTCTTTCTAGGCATAATGGCAGTATGTCAGTTTTAGCACGTTATAATGAAGTGGTGGTGTTCACCCTGAGCCTCCCAGTGCAGGGCTGAGGCACAGAGTGAGGAGGCTCCCTTGCCTGGGAAGCACCTACACAGGTGTGCCAGGTACACAGAAAATGTCAAATGCATAGAAAGCTTTGAGAGAACAACTCCCAAGTGTAGCTTCCCAATACTGAGCACCAGAGTTCGTCCTGGAGGGGCAGCCTTTTGGCGTCTGCAATAAAAACAAACAAGCTGTAGCTGCCTGAACCAGTTGTGAGTCTCATCCAGTATCACTGATAGCACTGGGGCCAGATTTTGAAATGAACCGGCAGAAATCACTGCAAGAGATCTTTTAATCTGAGATGGTTCAAGCCAACCTTTCAAGAGCTGTGGCCAGTGCCATGAAATCGGCCCGGGTGGGCACTGCCCCACTGCCGTGGCACAGAGCTTTGCAGCAGCCTGAGTGCACCTCTAGCTCTGCCAGCTGCACTGCCTGTGTGCCCATCCCAGCCCTGCTTCAGCTGGCTCAGCTCCTGCTGGAACCTTTCTTTCTCGCAGCAAGGCAGTTCGTATTCCTCACTCCCTCCCCCTGCTGCTGCGTTCTGCTCTGCTGAAAGACCCAGCGCAGCCGAGGCTGCCAAACCATCCGTGCTCAGAGCAGCAGCTTCAGGGGAGGACACATGCTGCCTCTCAAGGGATTTGAGCACAGGACAAAACACTAACACTCAGCCTGTTTAAAATAAATATTCTTTCCTGCTTTAAAGAAATGTGATGCGCTGAGCTGTGGTCTGTTCTGAAAGGCCCTTCTCTGCCATGCTGAGCTGTTCCTTTCAGTGTAAGGCACCACCTCCTTCCCAACAGCCAGAGGAATCAATAAACTGGATTCAGATTACTGAGAGTGCTGATACGAGTGAGCGAGAGAGAGAGGAGTGGGTTTGCTCTCGTAGCATTGGTGGTTTGTGTGTGTGTTTTGTATTTATCAACACAGATAACCTTTGCAATTTTTAGTGATACTTTTTTTCCATGGGAATATTCAGTTTGTTGTCTGTCTAATCAAATCCATCATTTGGGGCATATTCTGGCTTGTTCTGCAGGTCAGTCACAAGCACATTAACACCAGCTCAGCTTCCCTTGTTCACCTTCATAATGCTATGGAAATCACATGGGTGTAAAAAGTGGGGTTTGGCATCTTTCACAGGCTGTTTTATTCAGTGAGTAAAGGGTCACTTTGACCTCCCCTATATTCTTATTGCCAGAGTCTAACAGGTAGACCAAATCTGTTGGCTGTGCATACCGAAAACTCCTGTTAAAGCCAATGGAAAATGAAGTTTGGCTTTTTGTTTTTGTTTTAAATGTGGAAAATGTCATTCTCTGAATCAAAACTATTACTGGGTTCAGTGAAAAAAAGGGTTTTAATAGTTTGAATGCCATTTGTTAGAGTTCTCCCAACGTGTACACAAAAGGCTGCTGTTTGTTGCTTTAATGCTGTTAGGCTGTATTTTTTAAGGCATGGAATTTGCTTAAGAAAAATTGGTTGAGAGAACTTGAGATAAATAAATTTTAGATAGATAAAAACACAAGTACAGTACTTAACTTCACACATAGCATTACCAACAAAGTAGTCTGTAGAGACTGAGCCTGAAATGCATATGGAAGTTCTTCACATCAGCTGAGTATTGAAAGTTGTGTTTTATGAATACAGTACATTAATTGATAGATATGAGGTAGCAATCAAAATGTAAATAGAACTTGGTTTGCATTAGTGCCTAAGTTTGCTGTATAGATATGTAATATATGCTTTTAGGATGCTGAACTCAATTTCAAAGCATATCTTTAATTCATGAATTGTTAAAATGAATTCCATTTGTGACTTACAAAATACTGTGATTAAAAATTATGGTTTTTCTGAGCTGAACCAACTTCATCATTTCACATATTTAAAGAACCATGTTCAGAGGCACGTGTTGTGCTGTTCCTAGTTGTGCATTTATGGTTTGTGTATGAAGTTACACCATGGGATAAAACTCCTCAGCTGCTCTGCTTGCCTCTAAATAAATAGAGGAAAGGGCACATAAATCTACAGGTATGGTTTTAACCTTGACCCTTCTGTTCAACTGTCCTAGAGATCTTGGTCTTCTGGGTGTACAAAATTAAGTCATCTGCAGAACCTTAGATGAATTTCGTCCTCCCCAGGTGCCCTAATAATAAGTGCCAAGCAGTTACTGTTTGAGTTGTTGAAGAAACCCTTTGGGGAGAAAGCATTGCAGGAGTCCTGCAGGTAGAAGCAGATGAGGGATTCAGGAAGTCTGAAGTCAGGGGAGAGTTGTCAAAGTTGGTAATTGGACAAATTGAGTTAATTTTCATTGGAATTAGAAGTGGTCTCTGGTAGCATGTTACCAAACCCTGGCTGCACTGATGGCTGTATCTAGAACAGTAGGGAATTTAGGCTTGGGAAGATACAACTGTACTGAAAGAGGGTGGATTTGGAGTAGATGAGGAAGAAATTCTTCCCTACAAGGGTGGTGAGGCACTCTGGTTGCCCAGAGAAGTTGTGGCTGCCCCATCCCTGGAAGTGTTTGAGGACTGATGGAATGGAGCAGCCTGGACTAATGGAAGGTGTTCCTGCCTGTGGCAGGGGGTTGGCACAAGATGATCTGTAAGGTCCCTTCCAACCCAAAACACCCATGATCCTACAACACCAGTGCTTGATGCATGTGATAGAGAAGTGTAAAATGGGCTTGTTCTCCCAGCAGTGAGAGTTTAACATGAGCAGTCAGCACAGAGGTGAGGGAGTGGCCAGCTCTCATCTTGCAAGGAAGGTTCTCTTGGGGAGAGCTTTATGTGACAACCTACAAACCTCCAATTCAGGAGGCAATTAGATGACTGTCTGGATTATGCCTTTTTATTCCAGGGGGAGAAATCAGTTAATAACCCATCTACTAACATGTGAGAGATGCACACTCTTTCCCTTCATTTGCAGCAGCTAATATAAGTGTTATTCAAAAAACAAATATTTACAGTCAGACCAATGCATGAGCCTTAAATACATTACTGGAATGTTTAGCCCAGGCTGGTTTTTTTTTGTTTTCTGGAAGCTAACTGACCACTACCAAAATAATTTACTATGCTAAAATGTAAAAACTATCTCAGGAGTCATGTGGGAAAACTTTAAATAACAAATGCTTGTTTTGTAGCTAAGCATACTGTTACTAATGGCTACATTTAGTGATGGAGACTATAAACTGTAAATCATACCAGTGTTTCCCATGGCAGAGCAAGCTGCAATCCTGATCTGACAGTGCCCTCTGACCTCTCTGAGGAAGGCATAGTGGGAAGTATGTGAGGACATTATGCTTGATTAGTCTCTCCCTAGTTTGCCTGGGTGAGAAGATAATTGAAAACACAATGGACTTTGGAAATTGAAGGTTCTGAAATGCACATTGCAAACACATGCAATTTTAAATCTTTAATGTGTCATCTATATCAGCAGTGGGCATTGTCTTCATTACATAAATACAATTCTTCTGCTAATACAGTGCAAATAGGGGTTAGGCAGCATCTGCAGCTATTGTAATTCACACTTCAAACAGCAGTATCCATTTTATATTCTTAAATTCTGAGAATTAAAAAAGAGCTTGGAACAGAAAAACTGAATGGCTGATTTATTTCACATTTCTGATCTATAGCAATAAAGTTGAATTTTGCCCACTAAGTGATCTTATTGAAAAACAGAAAAACAAACAAAAAAACCCAGTATAACTTACACTTGAGAATCAGGATTTGGGAACAGAAGGAATTTGGTTTGGCTATTTTAATACTCTGCATCTATAAGCTAGTACCAAGACTATTATTCTGGATGTTTTCTGGTCTGTTGAGTCCTAATGTAGCTAATCTCCAACAGATAGTGCTGCCCAGGGTTCCTGTAAAACAATCATCTGCAAACATATTTATTAACCTTTGTTATTTAGTTTCTGCAAAGTGCAGGCCACCCTGCTGAACAGTCTACAGCATTTATTTACAATGCTGACTCCTATTAGATATCATTAGGTACCTAATAATTATAATAATTATGTGCATTGCTTAGGCTACCCTGCTAAATAACAACCACTTTTATTCAGAAGTCATAATTGCAGCAGCTAGACTTAAAATGAAATCTAATTAGATTTCAGTTCACCCTCTTTCACACACAATCTATATCCACTGTATGGTGACAAAATCAGTCCAGCAAACATTAATTCATTTATCCTGAAAAGCTATTATCTCTAAGGCCTGTCAGGTAAAAGTTACCAGTGAATGTTTTGTAAAAACTAAGAGAATTGTTGCAGTAGACAAGAGATCTTTTTTGACTCTTTGAAGAAGGCATAATGCTTTTTCACAGAGCTATTTCCATGGTAAACATGTTGGGGTTATGCAACCAGAGCTGCATTAATGAACACAGTAATTCTGTAACTCGATAGTGGGATATAACCTCGAATTTAACTGTTTCCTGAGGTTTGCAAATTTGAGCTGATCTTAAATGAAAGATCATAATCTTCCTTGTGTGAAATTAAGAAAGTCTGCATTCTTTAGAGCAAGGAAAGGTGGAAACATAAATTTACAAGATGAAGAAAGTATGGAAGGAAAGTGATCTTTAAAACTACATGATGATTCATTTTCTAAACCTGTTTTCTTTCGAGGGATGGAGCTAAGAATTGGCTGATACCTTCTCACCATCAGCCATTTCCCCTGGTACCTGGCTCCATCTGCACATACATAGAATCTTTTTGCAGGGCAATAGCTGGCAATGGCCTTATTTAACCTTCTGACCGTTGAGCATTTACTCTATAAGAAGGGAAGAAAAGTGAGTGGAATGGTCAAGGATTAATAGAAACAGATTCAGTTCTGAACATGTCATGGGTTAGGGTTGCACAGGTTAGGATTGTCTGCAAATTATTTTTTTCACCAAGTGTTTTGGAAAAGGGAGCATGTTCTTTAAGGTAGTCTATAAGTGAATTTGAGTTCCCCTAACCAGTTGATCAGAAGCAGATTTTTGCCGGGTAGTCTAAATGTAACTGGAAATGGTCATCAGTGAGAACTGCAGATTCTGCTGCTTAGTAGAAGTTATGTCAACTGTGGGCAGTCTTGTAACAGGGGTAGGTGTATTTCTACCAGTCCTGAGGGTGTTTCCAGTCTGAAATCTATGTCGGGTGTTCTTCTAGGGCAGGAGGCTGGTCCATGGCAACCTCAGCCTCTCCTGGGGTTCCTCAATCCCCACTCCAAAGCAGTCTGATAATTCCTAATCTGATTTCACACAGCCACATCCCGCTGAAGCCCATGTGCTCCCTGCAGTTCTGCCTACCTTTCTGCCAGGGATATTCACCCACTTTCTCTAACTAAGTGTGAGATTTAGAAATTGAAATCCTCTCTGGAGACTGCCTGCATTTAGCAACTTTCAAACTCTGCAGGTGCTGTGGTGACATTTTGCAAGTGCCAGCATTTTGACTGACCACCTTTGATTGCTGGACTGTGTTGTGCACCTTGAGTATCATCTTTATGTAGCTTCTGCTCAGTAGAGGGAAGTTGTAATTTTCCACTGCAAAACTGTTGAGGCTCATGGTTTCCTTAATTGCCCAACACAATGCTGGTATCTGTGTCATAGAGTGCTACTACTTCAATTCTAGCTTGTAACTATTAATTCTAGGCTGTGATGTCTGTACAGCCCTTACCTGGGGGTAATAACTTATCCTTCCTTCCCCCTTCAAAGAGAGATGCTGGAAAGGTTGCAGCTGGTCAGTCTGTGGGCAGAGTTGAGTACAGACCTCCTGGGAAAACACTGCAGTTCATCTGTTCACTCTGTGCTCTACAGTAATGACACCAGTTCTGACTGAGAACTACATCGTTTGCTTCCTGATCAGAATCCTTCTGCAGGGGTAGCTAGGTTAGTATGGCTGATTTAAAAGAAAATTACTTTATTTCTGTAGCTACAAGGAAGACAAAGGGCCTTATGAGCACACACAAATACATTCATGAATATACATAGATATATGATTTCTGAGAGACTGGTGTCAAAAGTCTTCAGTTAGAATTTTAGAAGCTTTCCTCCTGGGGATATCACTGAAACAATGACACCAACCCTTCCTGTAAGAGTTCCACTTCTGTGCTTTACTGTGGCTGGCCAATCCTCTCATCCCTTAGTGATTCTGAGCATGTGTAGCTATTTAATGCATGTGTATATCCACAGGCATTTCATTTGTCTCACTTTTACTGATGGAGAGGTATTCATCCAGAAGAAGGTGGGTGACAGGTATTGACAGGCACAAAACATTAGCAAGGCTTCAAAAGTAAATATCCTTCAGGAGTTTTGGAATAATAATCAACCAACTTTGAGATCCTTGAATGTTCACCTTATTTTTGCTCTGCAAAGCAATGCTGTGCACTGGTGTGAATGCTGTAGGCTGACATGGAGCAAATTCTTGTGATACCTGCACCCATCAGATGTGCCCATCCACACCTAAATAAGGTGAACATTCAGCTTTCAAACCACCTGCAAATCTCTGATTTTTACAGATCGTTGAAATATGTTGTTCTGAATCAATCCTGAGTTATTTTTATCAGGAACAATGGCATTCCAGGTGGCCCAGACATCTGTGCAGGTTTCCCAGAGTCAGCTGCAGAAAGATGTGGCTGTTCAGTGCTGAGAGCAGCCCTAGCCTGAGTGGGAGCTTGGAGTAAGTGACCTCCAGTGCTTCCCTCCAGCTAACGCTCCTGTGGATCCACGATTGCCTGGAAAATAGTGCTAATTATTTTGTGTGGAGTATAATTTCCACGACTTGGCTAAAAACTTCAAATCTGTGCACAATTGTTTTGGTGTTTGTCATGAGTTTTATGAGATAAATTAGTGAGAAACAGAATACCCAGAGAGGTCTGAATTTTGGCTCTGAAATATCAAACTGAGAGTTGCTGAATGATAAGAGCTTTGGCAAATCTGCACTAAGTACATAACCTTAGTTGGCTTTAAATTTTAGTGCTGGCCTTTCCTGGTTGTACTTGTTTGTTTGCTTGGTTTGGGAACTCCCACCAAGAAAGGATCAGGACTATATTGATTTTAATAGTGCAGAGGGGTATCCTGGCCACAGGGGAATTGATTTAGGTAGAAATACACTTGAAACAAGGAACATGGTGTTCTATGGTCATTCTTAATTGACATTCAAATGAATAAACTCATCAGCAGGGAAACCTAGCAAGTATCATACACAAATTATTGTGCAATATTGAAAACAGATAAGGAACAATTCTGAATTTCTAGCAAACAATTAAGGATTGTTAATAATAAATTTGACCAAATAATAAATTGATCAAATAAATGTTTTTTAATTGACCAAATAAATGCTTGTTAATAATAAATTTGACCAGATTTGCTATCAGACCTCAGTGGGAGGTCTTGCATGACTGGGAAATTAGAATAGCAGATGACAACTTGTTTAGGAAAGTCTGAAAGGATGGAAAGTAAAAGGATTGCAGTCTACTTTAATTTAGTGGCTTTAATTGTTTAACTCTCATTCATGATTTGAAAATATATGGTCTCA
>VZTR01014616.1:18457-90536 GCA_013400775.1 Chaetops frenatus | reverse complement strand
GTGACTTCTATAAACAGGACGGCCAAGCAGCTAATCAACCCTCTGGTTAGAATATCTAGTCAAAATAAACATATTTTCAAGATTACAAACCGGAATGGTTAATAATAATAATAATAATAATAATACTAATAATAATGATGATGATGATGATGATGATGATGATGATGAATGTAAATTAGGTTAAGGTTTTCTGTTTTAATGGGAGCACTCATAGTTTGAGACTGCTTGAATTCTTTTGCTAAATTTTAAGAAATCAAGGACAATAGGATCTCGGGTGTAGTTTTCTGATGTTTGGACAGAGAGTGAAGATAATTACTGAAAGATATATATATAGACATGTAACAAAGACATTGTACAGAAATAAAACTGAAGAAAGGATATATTTCTGATGGTGGCTATAAATTAGGAACTGTAGGAATAGCTTTGATATTTAAAATGCCATGAACAAAAGATCTTCAGTGTGTTATTTTGCTGTCCTATCTGTAGTTAATAAAATCAGATATAATTATAAATACTGGTACAAATTTTCAATAATTTTATGTCATTGGAAAAAGCTGCTCCATGTTTTTTGTCTCATACAATACCTATAATAAATTATTGTTGTTATAGCCTACATAACAAAAATCTAGGGGATTATTGTATGTATCTGCATTAATTAAGGGATCTTCACTCTAAAAATAAATAAAAATCAAATTCAGTAACTGGAATATGAGATTAGACAAGCTCAGGTGACACAAAAGGGCAAAGACTTGTGCTGTGAGGAGTCATTCCTGCAGGAGGGGTTTCCAAGTGCCTCAGTCCCATCTTCCCTGGGGTGGTTGTGCCATAACCTCAGTAAAGGGAAGGAGCAGTTTTGTGATTTCAGCACAAGGCTCTGCAGACTCAGGGAGGCACCTGGATGTGCCAGGGAACAGCAGCAGCCTTTGCAGATGCCAGCAATCCTCAGTCACCAGTTGGGCTTTCTATGGTCAAAGCCCAGACCCCCACAAACCTGGGGTGGTTTTATTGTTTGTTTGCTGTTGGGGGCATCTCTGGGTGGAGATACTCTCCTCCTTCAGCTCTCTCCAAGTTTCTGGGGCCCTTGACATTTTGATGGCTAACCTTTTGGAGTGGCAGGGCTTCTCTGGCTGCTGTAGGAGTCCCAGGTGGTGTCACAGAGCAGGGTGAACCTGGTGTGGCTGGCATTGGTAACTTCAGGAGGAGAAGCTGCTGATTGAGCACGAGACAGCTACAAAAGCACATCTGAGGGAAGCCAGAGCGTTAGACAGTGCTGTCAAAAACACAGAAAAGGAAGGATGGAAACAACCTCCTAAAGTGCCTGACACTGGTCTTGTTTGAAACTGGGTCAGGCTGCTGGAGTGAGCAGTGAGGGAGGTGTAAATAAGGGAAGAAGCACCAGAACGTTGCAATTTCTGGAAGGGATGCTGAACAAACTGTCCTGTGTAGTTCCACTGACAAATGTTGGAAAGGGAAGAAATTGAAAGACTGAATGTGGTTTTGTACTTTTTGATATGCTGTTTCTGTAAGATGAAACTCTTACCATGATTGGTATATATCTCAAAACAATTCAATTTTAATAAAGGAAAGTTGAGGCAAACTATCTCAGTAATGCAAAATGTCATTAACAGGATGTGAATAAATACATGATAACCTCAGGAGCTCAGAGGGGCAGCCCTCTCTCTTCTTGTTTCTATGTCATTATCTATACAAAAGCACTTCAGTTTTAAAATGGGAATTTTTTTAAATAAGTAGGTTAATAGTAGAAGCCCAATAAGAATGTTTTTGGAAATCTAATAAACAGCTTTTTTTTTTTTTTTTTTAAATCAGCCTGGGGTTTTGTAGATCACTTGGCTATAGAGGTAACATGAATACTGGAACAGGCCCTGTCACAAGGGCCTTTATCTTGATTTTAGGAGAAGTAGAATCAGCTTGGAGTGTGCAGCTTGCACTTTTATGTGTTGTATTGCCCCAGGACTGCCTCAACCCAGGGATCCTATTTTGACCTATGCCTGAAAGTTATTGAGTACATTTTCAAATGCTCCTCTATTGAATTATATTTCTCCTATGAAAATTCATAATATATCCCTATATTTTTATATTAATTGGATGTATAACTGGATGGCTTACAGAAAACTTTTCCAAAAATATGTTTAAAGTAGTTCTGTTAAATATTTAAAAGGTGGAGGCAAAGCATGAGTCAAACTGGGTTAAAAAGTAGATTTAATATCATCAGCACAACATACTCCTATATAGAAACCAGTGAAACATGTTCAAAAAGGAAAACTGATCTTGTTTTTTAGAAGTTAGTCAGTGACATCTGGCACTGATTTCATATTCCACATCAGTGAAGCACACGTCTTGCTCAACATATTCATAAGATCTCTCATAAGGTATTTTTCCTTCATCAGAAATCATGGAAGGATATTCTGGTAGCTAGATAAATATTGGAATTGTGATTTTTTGAACTAAAATGCTACCAAACAAAACAAAACTCTTCTTTTAATTTCTGTTTATTTCTGTATGTATAGAGGCAAAAATAAATGCAACTTGCATTGAAATTCAGTACTTGCTCAGATAGTTATAAGGTACAGTACACCTAATAAAAAACACTGACCAAAAAATGATATTAACATTTATGCTTGCACTGTGGCAATTCTGGCTCTCCTCATATTATTGATTAACTGCAGCCTGACATTTTTCCTTCTTTCTTTACTGTGGTATAGCAGTTGCTGAGGAGTGATGCCTGCAGCAACACAGGCATTCTGCAAATCCATTTATTTTTGCAAGTGTAGGTACAGAAGATCTTATCTGCTTAAGTTTAAAAAAATTTTCCGAAGTTGATATAAATCATTCTACTTCAGACATTCTGAGCTTTATCTTTCACTTAGAAGCCTTAGTGATCCACAATCCACACAGGTTTTAAAACCAAACAATTACAGCAGTAGGGAAATCAGATGTTTTTTCCCTTTTAAAGGTATGCAACTGATCAGTATCATTGTTTCCCACAAAAGTGACTCAGGGAGGTGAAATATATCCCCCTTCTTTCCTCTTTTATACACGGAGTATATCAGGCCTCAAGATATAACAATATTTACAAGCTCATGCTCCTGTTAAGTGGACCATGCTGCCACATAGTGGAGGTCTAATACACCCTGTCTTCACCCATTTTATTAAGTTGCTTGAATATAAAGATGAAATAATGGGGCTTGTTCATTTATGTAATAATTAACAGCACATTTACACTCCCAGCATATCACTGTTGATGTTTACTATTTGATCAAGTATGATGGATGCCTTGTGGTTGCAGATTCAGATTAGCATAATTTCATCACCAAGGGACCCATGAAAAGGTTCAATTATAGAGCAATCTCATTAATACCAGGGCTTGTTAAACTAATAGAAATAGACATCCCAACAGCTCTGATATGTATACATGTGCATGGAATATAATTAATGGAAAAGCAACCCGTACCTGAAGCTTGAGTGATACAATTACATGATGTACTAGGCTGACTGAGACAAATGCTATTTTATTAGCTCTGCTCAGAGAAAAAATGTCAGCAAAAATATAGGCAGCCTTTCTTCCAAAATGTTAATAGAATATTTCTCCTCTGTCTTTAAATAATGCACACACCTTTTATTTTTCTTCACCTTCTTATGAAAAACTATTTAACTTGTGCTGTCCTCTGATAGGGAAGCATGACAAACAGTAGCTCCCCAGCTCCCCTTTATCTTTAGCCTCTTCATCTTTAAGCAGCCTTTTTTCTAGAACTTGGGAGAAATTACCTCCAGACAAGAACTATGGTAAGGAAGTTTGTAGAAGTTCTACTTATTGTAGCTGTGAATGTGAGTGGGCAGCCAGCTCTTTCTTTGGAGGAGCATACTTCAAATTTCTCAGAAAGGAGAATAGAAAACTACTGCAAGTGGCACCTGTCATTCATGCATGACAGGAAGGAGTTTGAAGTCCAAGCAACAATCTTAGTCTTGCAGATTTTCTAGTGACAGACAAATCTTTTCCCTCCGTTTTTTTCAGCAGTTAAATACTGAAGCTGTAGAAATGCAGAAACTCTTCCCAAAGCTAATGTTTCTGTATGAAGATGATTGGAGTTCTTAATTCTTTTTTTCATTAAAAAAATCAGTTTGCATAATGATTGCCATGTTACCATTTACTTAAACATATGCCTCATTTGCACTCCCTGCTGTTCCCACCACATCAGACCAATGATGATGGGCACACATTCTACTTTGAATTGTTCAGTGCATCATTTGCATGGCCAGCTGAGACCTTACCCATAGCCTGCTGCCTCTCAAGTCAACAGAGGACCTATTCTAAATATTTTATATGAAATATTTCTGTGACTTTGACCAACCATAGTATTCTGATCAAATATTTTCTGGAGTCCCCTGCTAGTACTAATAATACCTATTAATAATATCTAATGGTCTACTAATAATACCTAATGGTCTCTTATTTTAGGAGAGTCATGCACAAGCAGCTGAGTGACCTCTCTCATGAGCTCTGGGCTCTTCACTCTTTAGTCTTTATGCAGCAGATTATGAACTCTGTGGGAACAGAGGTCCTTCCCTTGCATGGCATTCATCAACAGCAGATTAGGAGTTATGCACTAGAAAGGCTGTTAAAATTATTTGGGATAGGCTGGATGTGGCTTTTTCATAGCATCAACACTGGAAGATGCAGATCCCTCACCCCATAATCACTCAGAGACTTGGAAACAGAGAAGGACATTTGGAACCAGCTTCACAGTTACCTCTTGCTCCCTTTGCAGGAGGCAATTTGGGATGTCCATCCATTTGATGTCCCATTGACATCAAATCTTTGAGAAACGGTGAATTTCTTACTGGCTGACATCCTGTGTATTCTGGGAAGGTTTGTTCAGAATTCACTAAAGTGTAAATTTGTTAGTTCCATCCAAAGAAGCCCCATGAGCCCATTCTTATTTGACTTAGTTTGTACTGCTTAGTAAGGAGTTTCAAAAAAAAACCATAAAAAGCTACTCTCAAGCAAGAATAAGAGTGTCAACACAGTCATGCATCTAAGAAAACTTTCTTTTTCAGGCAAAGTCTTGTGACACAAGAACTTTGGCTCTCAATGGAGGAAAACTTCCAGATTTTGACACAATCCTTCCCATTATTTCTCCAAATGGCTTTAATTCAGCCTTGCTAGAAAGCCAAAACTGATCTCTGCACAAGAAAACCATGAATAAATGTCATTTATTTTGAACCTGTGTGAAAAACAGTGCTGGAGGGTCACCACAAACACAGGGCTGTGAGCTCAGGGCTCTGCCACTGCTCTCCACGTGCTTTGTGTAAAGCTCAGTTTACTCTTCCTGTCTCCCAGGGGTGTTGGTGATTCAGGTCCTTACACTGAACTCACTCCTTATGGTATACAGTGTGTTTAGGCACTATTTAAAATCAACAAACCAAAAAAAACACCCCCACACGCAAGAAAACCCCACACCATAAAAAAAAAGCAAAATCTCTATGTAAATCTAGGAATACTCTTTGACACTAGGAGTGGTGTGAATAATCTCTGTCCTAGGCTGTAGTGGGACTGACTCTTTTCAGTTGGATTTATTTCTTCACTGACCTCACCAATGGAAATTGGCTTTGGTCATGTCCTTTGAAAGGTGTCTGATGTCCCTGTGATGAAGCTCTTAATCACTCAGTGCTCATAAAAACCCTGCATGTCTGCAGAATGCTGTAGAAATGGTAAACTGCAGCAGAGTATGGAAATAAGTATTGTAAGCACGGACAGCATCTGAGGCAAGAACTTTTTGGCAACTGTGAAGAGCTCCAGTAAAATGGGTCCTGTTCAGAATACAATAACTCTCTAACAATTCATTGTTGAATCCCTTGTTTCCTTTGTAGACCTAATTTTTGCTTAAATTAATTTTTATGCTGATGTGTATATGCTCTGATTCCACCACGTGATCTTATTAAATCTACAGTGGTGTATTTTTCATCACTTCTGCTAGTCAATTTTTCTGCAATTTTAAGCAAAATAACACAATTCCAAAAATACTTGAAAGCTCATGAATGACTCATACTGTAGTTCATTCAATACCATAAAATATTCAGTGACTCAGAGTCCTAGCACAAACCAAAGGTCCAAAAAAGACTCTATTGTTCCCAATACAGAGGTACAAAATCTGAAGACTTATGAATCAGGCATTAGCAGCTCTTCCTGCTTTTGGGGTTGACACTTGTCAAAATTCTAGCTAATCCCTGTGTGGATTTTTAAAACACTGTAATGGAACCTAATAATTTTTTAATGAGAAACAGTGTGTTTGCTAGATTAATTTCAATTTGTAATGTTGATTAGTTTCATGTGAGAGTGTAATGATCTGGAGGAATATATGACACTGGAACACTGGAAACAGTTTTCAAAGCATAAAGCAGCTGTGCTATGTGGTTCCTGTACTCAGAATTACAATAGCAGCGTAGCTCACTTTCTGAATGATTCAGCTTTCATGTTTTGAACACCAAAAGCTTTTATTCTCTAGGGCAAACTGATCCCTACATAGTCCAATGATCATGTCTCTGGCTGAGTGGATTAAGTAGGAAATTACTTAGAATACCCTGATCCAGAACTGAGAAATTAGAGGAATGAGGTTCACTCAAGCTTGTTTCCCATCTAAAACCAACACCTTTCTATGGATTATGCACCCTGTCAGTTACATGTATGGATATCTATATTCAATTTCACCATTCCTGATCTTTTAATCCAGTATCACTTTGCACTAGCATACAATTTCTAATGTGACCAGACCAACAGCCATACAAGGATGTCATAAAGCAAAGAAGAAGCAGCCTGTCATCTTTATACATGGTATATTTATTTTGAACACAATGGCATTTTGAGGTGTGGCCATTCATACACCCAGCTTTGATGGGTAATACACTTTCTGATATAACATTATCACACTGCTTATTAAGTCCAGAGACAATTCAGCTCGTATTGAGGTGGTGATAATGTTTGGTTTGAGCTGAGATTTTGATAATGAAACAAAAATGTCATTGAGAATCATGTGGCTTCCTTGGAAGTAACTTTGTAGAAGAACAGGTGCATCAAAGTACCTTTATAACAGGACTGAGCATAACTGGGATTTGAGGATTTCATTGGAAGACTCAGGTTCTGTTTAAATGTAGTCTCTGGGGCAGATAGAAAATGGTAGATATGAGACTAAGTGGGTATCACAGGAAATAGTAGAACTGCAATACTGTGTTACTGCACCCAGTAGAGTTAGAAACCTCAGTCTGATAGAACAGTGGTATTTCTTATGCAGACATTTTTAAAATAAAAAATTGGCAGCCTTGTGCAGATGACTTTTAAATGAATCCGTAAGCATTGATACATTCCCTTGCCAAGGTGCAATATCATTGATCACAACTGGGACTCTTTGTTATTAAGGTTTCAACAACATTTGTATTAACAAGTCACCTTTGTATCGTAAAAAGGGAGAGGGTTGGTAGGCATTAAGAAAACAGCTGCATCGTAGTGAGCAGCCAAGAGCACAGAGGGTGTCAATAGGAGGTAAAACTACTCCTGCTGAGACAAGTGAGGAAGAAAAATGAAACAGGAGGATTTGTTCCAGCAGCCCTGTCTAATTGTTTATTCCTTTCTCACTCCATCCTAGTCACTTAAGGGCTATGCCTTCTGTCATGTAAAAGGAAAAATCAAACCTTGGGCTGCTTGGGTTTTCTCTCACTGTAAATGAGTGGAATTTGGGTGCTGGGAAGCTGTGGGCAGGGTGATGGCATGTTACCTTTTCCTGATTAGCTACAAGACATTTACTTCAGATAAGTGTGTTGTAAGTGTATGACCTCATAAGTGGCCCCAACCAAACACTAATAGTCTACTTTAGAGAGGAGATTAGGTTCCACTAATGGTGTCACAGCATGAAATAGATGCAACTTATTAACTGGGGGAGAAGGAGCAGGAATGGAGGGGGAGAATCTTGAAAGAGAAAAGGAAGCTTAAAGGTGGGAAGACCCCAGGGATAGTGTAGGATACCTGTAGCTCCTGCATGTAAGCAGATACTGCAGGCTTTCTGTGTGCTAAAAGATCATTTAAAGCAATACAGGTACTGCCTCCACTGTACCTGGCATCTCAAGGTTTGGCTCTCCTGAGTGTGTTGGCCAGTGCAGGGAGCCCAATGCACAGCTCTGCCGTAGCTGGGCCCCCAGAGTGGGGC
The DNA here is from genome assembly GCA_013400775.1 of Chaetops frenatus. Lineage (NCBI taxonomy): Eukaryota > Metazoa > Chordata > Aves > Passeriformes > Picathartidae > Chaetops > Chaetops frenatus. The sequence goes on along the minus strand of VZTR01014616.1, from coordinate 82,320 downwards.
AGAATTTGCCCCCAGCAGCAGGACCCTGGCACTGCATGGTGTCCCATGTCCCTCTGGGTGCTGAGGGCAGCAGTGCCTTACTGGATTCATCATCTGGGCTCTGAGAGCTTCTAACAGCAGGAACCCAAAGCACTGTTACTGGCAGTTTCATCCAGTGCAAGGTGACTTGGCCCTACTCCCCTCAGAGGCCTCTGTCTCTCTGCTGTGGTTATACCCCAGGCTGTAAAAATGCACATTTTTTCATCTCTGGTATCATTGAAGCTGCTGTGCTTCCCAGGAAGAAAAAGTCAGGCATTTCCCAAAATCTGCAGAGAGATCTCTTATAGCTATGAGATGAATTTCATAAATAGGGAAAACAAAACAGTTAAATTCAAAAGCTTGCTGTCAGTTGAAAGACACCTGGCAAATTGTATTATGATTGTTATTTTATCCACCAAAGCTGAAAGGCTGGAGCAACTTTTAACAAATCATCCAAGCATTTTTATGTTCAAAGGGTCTTTTTTGGTTCTAAAACTAGTGATATCTGGCAGAAGAATTTCTGCTCTAATTTGTAAGATTTCTAAATTTTTGACACTTAATCACATTTGTGCTGACCACATTCCCTAAAAGGCTGAAGTTAAATGGTTGGCCCATGCATGTGAACAATGTTTTGGCCCTTGTAATTTCTCAGATTTTCCCATATTTATCAAATTGGTGTACCAAGTGAACATGGTGAAGTACTGCTCCAGTACCTATTTGAGCAGGGATGCCTATGGTATCCACGCTCACTTTCAGGTCCATAATACTCCCATTAGAATCTCCTTTTACATGCTAGAAATCAGGCAATAAACTCTATATTGCATTTTCTATGTCTTAACCTTACATGCAAACCCAGTGGGTAAATAAATACTTGAAGTAGAATCTGATTTATTACGAAGAAATCTTAAAATATTGTAAGGAATTTTTCAACTTACAAAATGTATGTATAGTTTTTGCTGCTTTGGATTTGCATGGTCTGGTCCTGCTGCCTTGGGACTTGATACACTGCATCTCAGTGGGAAAAGGAAGGGGGGGAAAGGAGCCCACATAGCTCCTGCTGTCTGGTGGCCAACCTTCCTCCAAAGGACACTGAACACCCTCAGGGAAACAATCAGACTTTGCCACTCTCAATTCTCCAGCTCTGGGATGCAGCCTAAGCAGAGTCGGGAGCACCAGGTACTCTTGCAGCTGTGGTTGCAGAAGTTTTATTCACAGCATTGAGTTTGTGACTGAGAGAGGGAATTTCAGACGTGTCTTGCTCATGTCCCCAGGGGGTTTGGTTGCCCCCTTGGTTGGGCTGGTGAGGCAGTTTTAGAAGGCATCTGCAACTCAGCACTGTTTTCTCCTCAGAGATTTTTTTTGTGATGGTTCTGGATTCTTCTGGAGGAAAGGATGTTTGTCACAAGTTCTCTGCTACCTTGTGTTGCAGTCTAGGTCACAAATACAGCTGTCTCCTCTGGTGCAGTACCAGTGGTCCTGTACCAGCCTTTTTGACATGGTAGCAGAGCACAGCTAAAGGAGAGACTGGGGATAAGGGTGAAAAACCAACTCATATTTTATTATATGAAATACAGGATTTTCCACATAATTTTCAGGCTCAAAAAGATAATGCAAGAGTAATGTGTAGAAACCCACAGCCTGCTGCTATAGGTGTTTCTCACTTTGCCTTTCTTTGAGGAACTTGGAAACTGTCTTGCTATTGTTAAAATGCTGATTTGTCTTCTAATTTTCTTCTCGGCAATCCTGCTAAACAAATAAACAAACCAGATCTGCTGTTCTGAGTTCTGTGCCAGATGAACACAGAAGGCTCTCTCCATGCAATGTGTAAGGTTCATGTGTTTCTATGATTGCACCCAGCTTTCATAAAGCAACAGGCTTAGAGCATCATTGCTGCAGGACACACCACCATTCCTTACTGCAGCTCCACTCAGTGTAACTGCTGCAGGTTAGGGACTGATCTGTGCTCCCAAGGCTGTTTGAAACACTCTGGCCACTGACCTCAGCTGTGACCACCCTCATTTCCCAATATGCCAGATTTGTACTTACACTCTCCCTGGGAGCTGTAGGAGCTGCAGGGGGCTGGATGTGACACTGGCTCTGATCCCAGTGCCCTCACACGTGACCCCAATCAGCTTCGCTGCAATTCTCATGATACCCACAGCGTTCCCAGATGGAAAGAGAAAAATAAATGTTATCAGCACAATCCAAATGTAAAAGGGTTATTTTTTCTTTCAGAGACAATCTCTGATGCTGATACACAGGAGTTATTAATTTATCTTTTTGTATAAGAATGGTTTAATTTGTTAGAACAAGGGAAATATAACAGGCTTACTTTGATTGACAGGTTCCATTTTTTCCTTTTAAAATAGGAAATAATGCTAAAAGGAATTATCCTTTATTTTAATGCATTTTCTATTCCTCATCAAATCTCAGTCCATGACATGGAAGGAATTGGTCATTAAATCTATAGCTAACTTGCACCTAATAATGAGTATTAGTTGCAGCTGCACTAAAATGAGAGTTGCATTTAGAATTGACTCCAAGTCACAAGTCAAGCAATAACCAGCAATACTTTCTCTCTGCAAGCAGCTAGATGAGGCTGTAGAGGCACCCCTCAATAACACAGGAAAAGACATTTCACAGTGGTTTTAAATATTTTGCAATGTATTTTTGTATACTTTAGAAATAAAACTCTGCAGAAATCAAGTGGACATATTCTGCATTTGCATTGTTGTTCATGAGTTCTCATCCTCCCTTCAGGGTGTAAATGTGCCTGGATTTATCCTGTAATCTTCCATAACCAAAAGAAAGATTTGAATAAGTCTACAAAAAATATGTTCAACTGTTTTCTCATGGAATGGAACAGTAATATTTAGAGCTTTTGAGGAACTTTAATTTCTACTTTTTTCCCTCTCTAGATATAGAAGAGAACAAAAGGAAAACGTAATTAAATTTATTTCTCATAATTCAATTTTTCTGTATCTTTTGACAAGGAAATACTCATCACTGTAGTTTTAATATTATTTTTAAATAGGTATTTGGTGAAATAATATCATGTGATTTATCACAGATATGACTTACATGCAAAAATTAGCTCTTCCCAATGTCTTCATCTCATGGAAACTTAGAATAAAGTAATTTCTGCACATCATAAAAGTGATTTCATGCTATCTCTTTTCCCCTGTGAAAGACCTAAATATTGGGCTATCAGATTAAAAGATGAACACTGCTTTATGTCAAACCAGCTGGGGAAAATAAAACCAATATAGCCTCACATTGTCAGGAATAAGTGAAAAGTGTTGAACTTCACAGCTTCACTCTGAAGAAGTGTTTGTGTCATGATAGGCTGGGATATTTGGATGGTGATGGGTCGCACTGGGAGCCTCAGCAGTTGCATGCACCAGGCTGGTCCTTAGCAGGGCAGATTTCCCCTCTGCCTCTGCACAGGTCCCATCCCTGATGTGCTGGGGCTCATTTGAGGGCTTGAGCAGGATGTCTTTTCTCCATACCTATTCAGTATGTGCTGGGATTACCAACAATGTCTTGAATTAGTAAAATCTGTGATAAATTGTTAATCTAACTAACTACAATGTTTAATCAGCTGAGCTATCAGCAAGCATGTTTTACAAATATACTAACAACACCTCCAGAAAAAAAGTTGGTTTATGGGTTGCAATTAAATTAAGTATTTAATCTGTCATTGCACAAACAGTGGCTGGCCGAGGATAATATAATTATATTAATAATCTCCAAATCATGATGTAAGTAAATAATCAGCTCAAAACCGAAAGCTGCTTTGACTTCTCTATAAATTATGTAGTAGCAATTTCACTAACACCTTTCCAGACACTCCTTCCTGGCTCAGCAAATGTTGTGAACTCAATGAGAGATTCACCCTTCAGCATCCTGAGGAGAGCAGGAACAGGTGAAGCTTTTGTTTGATTCACTGCTTTCAAAGTTCCATTAGAGCTGCTGAGTGTTGGGAAAGGAGCAGTGCTTCTGGACAGTCACTCAGGTTGTTGTGTTCAGTCTTGGTGGGATAAGCAAATAAGGTGGGCAGTAATTGGAGGGAAAAGCTGCTGTATCTCTTCCTTGGCACAACCCAGCATCTTTATTTGCAATTAATTTCTTGTTACACGAGTCCATTTGTGCCAGATCTTGAAGTTTTGGCTGTTTCTTCATTAAAATACTCTCTGCTAAGGAATCTTTCTTCGCTGTAGGAAATTTCAGTGCAGTTCAGAGGTGCAGCTATGCTATACTGAATCAAAGCTGTTTGCCAGCTAGGCAGTTTACTGAGTAAACATTTAGTGCCAGAGTTCACATATAGCTGTGCACATGTGTAATTCATACATACAACTTTTTTGTAAGACTAAGGTTTGAAAGTTTCCAGAATCAGGGCCTGAAATGCATGTTTCTGTCCTGCTCCTCCTCCTCCAGCCCCAAACCAGTGATCTCAAAAATAAACAACAAGCTGAACTATGGAAAACTCTCATCATCACCTCACTTTTTATTTAATAGCAACCAGATCTTTTTAGTGCCAGATATGTGCTGAGGTTTTGATGACATGCATATGATATACAGTGGCCAGTAAGGTTAATCTCAGATCTATATTTTTGAAAGATCCCCATGAGGATGAACTTCTGCACCTCTGTTGATGTAAAGATGGCTTTCCCAACTGCAGCTCACCTCAGGCATGTTCTTGAAAACCTTTCACTTTTAACATATCTGCTTAATAAAAATGCTTTCACTGACAGTGAAAAATGGAACCTATCAATGTGTTACCAGCCCACATTTCCATTGCTGCCATCCGAACTTCAGAGAGCCACTGCCCTCAGTGAGAGGCAGTGATGCAAGTACAGCCTGACAAGGGCATATTGAGAGACTTGGGCATAGATTGCACAGATGTTCTTAGAGTTTTATCTTTTAGAATGGGCCTTGCAGTGGAGATAATTAAAAAGTGCTGGACATAAGAGGGATCAGTCTGAGAGCTCAGAGAGTGAACAGAAGTTATGAGTGACCCAAAGCTAAATGTGTGTGTATGTTCCCATTAGGGATAAAGGAAGCAACAAGTAAATCCACTACCAAAACCAAACAGATTACAGTTCAGGCTGTGTTTCTAAAAGATGAAGAAAGGTAAATCGATCTTACCCTCAGATGCAGCAACTTCTAATAGCTCTGCCAGGGATGTCAGCAGAGCTTCTAGCTGGCTGCATTGCAATTACAATGTTCATTGCAAACTGCAAGCTGGGACCTGTCCTAGCAAAAACATCAACAACTGCAGTTAGGGAATGTAAAAGTCCTAAGTCATAAAGAATAGACAAATACTTTTCTTCACAGTGTCCTGCTTAAGTGGGAGCTGTCTGGTCACTCCTACAGAAACAGTGCTCTTACACCTTTGGGCACATTTACAAGGAAGCACCCCAGGCTCCCTCATGCTTGTTCATTAGAGATGAGCTTGAGTGTGTAAAGGTGCCATTAATGACACTTGCATGGAATGCTAGATGAAAACTCTGGATAAAGTCCCTAGGCACCCACAGGAGCCCCAGTAAGACAAAGCCATCTTCTTGTCCTACTCCCTCAAAAGGGATATTACTTTCTTCCAGTATGAATTTCAAAGATTCAGTTTGGGGAGATGTTTTGGAGGAAAGATGCTTTTGCTTTAGTGAAGAAGGGGATGGGAGTAGGGAAGTCAGAACAGTTCTGAGGACCTGCCACTGACGGTGATCCTCTGAACTGCCAGTGGTTTGATTACATGCTTGGCATGCAGAAGATGCAAATTCAAAATTGAGCAGTACAGGAAACTACAACTGGATCTCCAATTCCCTGAACATTTTTTAAAATCACTTGACTGTTGCAGTATAACCTGACTTTTGTTGTGCCCCAGGAGTCAGAATTTCCATCCTTGGCCAGCAGCAGCTTGGAGCCCTGGCCTTGCTGCACAGAGCTGGTGATGGGGCTTGGTGTGCATGGTTCCAGCCACACGCCCCAGGATTCAAACACTCCATGGCCTGCAGCACCTGGCCCCAGCACAAAGTAACCTCTGCTCTCACTGCACAGGCGAAATTATTATCCAACCCACAGTAAGTTATAACATTGCACTGTTATACTGAGAGCTGGCCTGGCCTTTTGAAATGCAAATTAACAGTAGAGTAATAACTAGATATTTTGACTCTAAGAAAAGCCAAGTGTTGAGGCTGTTTCTGCAAAGCTGAGGATGTGCTGTGTACATTTACATTACAGCACATTTTAACAGCACTTACACAGGGCCATCCAGCCCAGCCAGGCACCAGGTCCCAGTCCCTGGTGCCACCAGGCTGAGCTTCCTTTCTCATGGCTCTCTTGCTTTGAAGTCGAGCTGCAGCATGCTCAGCTGTGCTCAGCAGGAGGGATGAAGGTTTGAATATTCAGATTTCCTCTGTGTTTATAGAGTGGGCTTTTGAGATGTAGGAATTCTGTTACATTGCCCAGTGTCTGGGGGAAGGGCTGCTGAGGTGCTTAATGGGTCCCGAGGAGCTCCATCCCTTACACAAATCACTGCAGGCCCCTTCTGCTCCTGCCAGACTTTATTGGCCACGTGAACCTAGTGCATCATATCAGGTACCTTTAACAGAGCTTTTTTAATTGCGTCTCTGATTTTATTTCTGCTTGTTTCATACTGGCTGCATGCTGCAGCAGGCAGTATTCAGTCTATTCCACTTAACTAGTGCTGCTTTAAAGTTGATTTTGATGCATTATTGATTTCTGCAGTGGTGACTCACACAGACATGAAGTTTCCTTGGTTTCCAAGAGGAAAATGGTATGAAATTTGATAATATAACATGGAAGCTATTGATTTTCTAAAGCCCCATGTGCTGTTTCAGTGTATGCAGTACTCTCATGTAGACATGCATGTAGCAGCCCAATTAATGAGTGGGTGCCCACAAAGGGAAAGCAGAAGAGTATTGGCCTGCTCTGTCCTTTCATTCCAAATCCAGACAAGCAGAGAAGCATTATGATATTCCTACCAAACAACTTGGTAGGAAGAACGTGTCTAAGTCTCACAAAGCAAAACTCTGGAAACTCTCCTGTTTTCCAGGCAGCTCCTGCACCACTCCACAAGATGTGCAGCTCTAGGTACAAGAGGATTGAGGCTGCTGCTTCTGACAGAAATGCAGTGTAGCTGCACTACAACAAAGTATGCTGGGATAAAGGAATCAATCCCTGTCCTGTTTGTTTCATGGGGGACCCTTTCTCCCATTAGAGAAAAATTGGCAGCTTCCAGTTGTGCAGAGCTGTGTGCACAGCCAGGGAAGAGGCAGGCTTGCCAAGGGGTTTGTTGCCTGTCAACAGAGAATGGCACTTTGTGCAGTGTGGCTGGGGTGGACCTGTGACTCTTCTCTGCTGCCAGTCCTTATTACAGGCCATAATCCTCTCCAAAGCTATTCCTGCCCTTTGTCTTTCTCTTGTGGGCAGATGTTCCCTATTCTTTATCAAGCATTGATAAATAAGTGAGTAGGAACAGAAATATTGAACTGGATGAACTGTTTTAGCACTGGGTAATTCTATGGTCCATGCAGCATAACTAAAGGTCAATGTGCTCCTTCCTACTTAAGGTCACTTTGTGTATTTGAAGTTGCACCTTAGACTTAAGACTTCCCCTGCACAGGAGGAAGTGTTATAAAGGAATGAACTGACCTATTCTTCCTCTTCCTACACTCTGGAAAAACACGTTTTCTGTAAATTCTGGGACTTCTCATTAGGAAGTGTTGCAAAGGGCTGCATACAGTTACAGTGCTATATATGGAGCAATTTAATAGGGTATATGCTTGTCCCTGTGCCTTTTTTTACCTTTTCTGGTTTATCCTATACAAAATAATTAAGCAGCCTAATGGAGAAAGCATGAGAGAGGTGCCATTTCCTGAACATTGCAGTGATGTAGCTCCAGTGTCTGGCAGAGGGGCTTGTATTGAGCCAAGTCTGAATCAAGCACCTGCTATTAAAAGTAAGCTAAAGCAGGATTCCAACAATTTGCTGTCTGGGTTTTTTAATATTCATAAAAATATATTTCTTGAGGCAGCAGGGATAGCAGTGATAGAAGGACAACTAACATCCGCATCTTCTCCATGTGATTAGAGTATTTGCATCAAATACTTTATTATGAAGGCTGGAGAACAAGAAAAGCACATTCAGCATCATATGTTATGGCACAATCCCTCTCTGGTAGAGCAAACAATGGGACCATTATACAAGCTGACATATTTTTTGTTTCTAATATATTCTGCTTCTTTGTGTCTGTGTGTGCTTAAATAGCAGGCACAGATGTACTGTTTCCAAAGGTCTTTGACTTGTCATGAGAATACTGTCTTTACCAGTAAAATAAATTGATTACTAGTGACAATGTTAACTATTATACAAAGAACACAGCTCTGGTGGGCTTTGTTAGATTTTAAAGAAAAGGTGATTATTTCTTCTTTATGACAGTTTGAAAGGTTTGCCATGTGGATATGGAAAGATTTTGCTCATGAATATGCAGAGGAATGGCAACAGGCCGGGGAGACAGATCTTCACATTGACCGTTGGCTGTGATTGAGATAGAAGAAGAAATAAAACATGAGACAAACACAAAATGAACAAAACCAGCACAGGAGGTGCTTGTTAGAATATCCAATAGTGAGGATGTTGTGCAATATTTTATTTGGGGTATAATATCAAATTGATGGCATAGTTACAGGGAAAACAGTGCCAGTGGGATGATGCACAGGGCAGCAGGTTCACCTTAAGGCCACCAAATCCTTGAATATGGCTTGGGATTATTATCTGATGCTATGATCACTTATCCTTTGAGCAGTGACTCAGGGAACTGGCCTATGACACAAGGCAATATACCTTTCCTATCAAGATGTGTTGCAATTTTTCTGGGCAGCATTCTAGGGTCCTGAAGAAAAAGCAGACAACAATTCATGCAGGTACTGCAGCTTGCTATAGAGCAGAGAACTTAATGAAGGAACAGACTAAAAAACACAGCCACAAAATACCTACTTGTTATATCACAATGGCTTTTCAGAAGTTTTTCCTTTTATAATGTGAAAAATTATGAAAGGCACACTTGGAGTAAATCTTTTACCAGAACCTTTCCATATGTACAGGTTTTTGCTCTCAAACATTCAAAAAGTTCTCCTTCTACAGATCTCATGTTAAAATAATTTTGGATCTTTTTCAATCTAATTTTATATGCTACAAATATTTTGTGTAATGAGATTGGAAATTATCCATTTGCTCCCCCTAGAAAAGGCTATGAGTTCTCCCTTGATTGCAGTTCAGATCATGCTGCTAAACAATTTAGAACACAAATCAGGCTCCTTGTTGATTGCAGTTCAATTCATGCCGCTAAATACCAGTTCTCTGATGAGCAAGATGTTGCTCTGTGGGCTGTGACCTGGGCCTCCCAAAGCTATGGATGCCCAATTTTTACATAGGTCGCATTACTAAAATTGTCTGTCCTATCAAATCATAATTAAGGGTACAGTTCTTACCTGACCCTACAGCAAGCCTTCCCTTTTATATTCAAATGTTTTTTAGTGACCCATCTAGAATTAGTGACAACTGTGCATTCCTTTGGCACATATCATCTGCCTTTCCTTTAAGTCATTGACTGTTGTTCAAATATCTATGACATCCTTAATGGATTTAATCCTCCTGTTTAGAAGACTTTTTCTTAGATTAATTCTTTCTCAGGTTGCTGAACATTTTTTGATTTTCCTTACTGATGAAAATGCTAATGATTTTCACAATTGGCCTTCAGGTCAGAGTGAAAGAAAGAGCAAGACTTTCCTAAAATCTAGACCCCATGTCAACATCTTGCTGATGATGCATCGTTTTCTGTTTATGACTGTTAAATCCTTCCTGGTATTGCACAGCCATTGTTACCCCATTTCAGATTATTTGGTTCCTGTCACTGCCCCAGTGCTGTTTTTCCCTGCCTCGTGTCCTGTGCAGCACCTGCAGCCCCAGCATCTCTGCGGAGTGGAAGCAGCAGCATTCTGAGTGCTCTGTAAGTCCTCTTTGTGGCAGACTCGCTTCTGAAAACAAGCTCATCAGTGGAATCAGCCCCTGTCCCACCACGGAAATCTCTAGCACAGAGCATGGAATGTTCCTCTCCTCATTCTTTGGTCCATGGTGAAATGTGGTGCATGACAGAAGCTGCTACTTGGGGTGGGTTTCTTCAGGTCAGGTGGACTTTGTACATCTTCAGGCTTCCCAGCCCCTACATCCACATTGATTTTAAAACCTCAAATTAATTATATTGCATTTTTACAGACCATAGAGGTACCTCGATGTATTTAGGAAGACTTGGCTTTTGTACTTCCAGTTCTCTGCTCCATCATCCTGTTCTTATTGTACCTGTGTAGCCTTTCTTAGGAGTTCCTCAGCCTGGTTCTTTCTCATCTTCACACTTAAAGCAGCTTAACTCCATCCCATGCTCATACCCTAATCCAACTTTATGTCCATTCTGCCTCTGTTGACTAATGTTCTTAAAAATACAGAATGTGTCATAAAAAACAGCATTTTAAAAGGAACAGTTATCCAGGCAAAGCAAGGAAGTATAAAAAAATTTTCTGATCCTTTTTGGAACTTTTCTGCACTACTCTTCCCATTAATAAACCTGCTTTACTCTATGTTTTCAAATTTCTGAGACTTTATTACACAGCATGTAAAAACAAAATGTTGCTGAAACCCTACAGAGAGTTGGATGAGACAAACCCTAAACTGATGAAAGATGAAATATGATAATAAAGGAGCCTGAAACCAGGTTTCCTTTGTCACAATAATTTCTAATCAATCCTTATGTATCATGTGGTCATATTTGTAATGAAAATATTCTCATGAAATAAAAAGTATAAAGTGTTCATTCAAAAGCATCTACCAGCTGCATATACTGTATTAATAGAAAGACTGATATACCTAATCAGGGGCTCACATTTCAAACCAGGAGGCCTAACAGCTTCTGAGATATAAGTAAATGAAAATTCATGATTCTGTATTGTGCCCAAGAGCCAACTTTACTGCTATTGCCATATAATTATTTATAGCTGCAAACTATCAAATGGAATTGCTTACCACCACCTTACTACATGTGGTAATTGATGTGAAGTGAGGCATTGCGTCCCCAGCTGACCCCAGCATCCTGAAAGTCAGATGGATTTTATCTAACTCAATTATGATTGATATTATCAAAATCCGTGAAGCACGACATGGTGTAAGGGGCTTTCTAGGAGTATCTATTGATTGTTTCTCTGTCTGTGTGTGTGTGTGCATGTGTTTCTCAAGGCTGTGGCTATGGATCTGTCTCTGGGGGAAAGAAGAGGAGTATTACTAAAAATTTCCAGATGTAAATATATATTTCTGATGGTTTAACTTGCCCTCATTGCCTCATAGGGATTGCCAGAACTTGTACTACAAAAGTCTGGGTTCACTGGCGAAGAATTTTGCTACAGTAAGAAAATTTGCTAGTGTGGTTGGTGGGGTTGAAAATAAAAATGTTCTGTGATCTGCTTAGCTGTGACTAGAGCAGGACAGGAATCCCTGTGTTCCAGTTCTGGGCCATTCCTTCACTCCACTCAGTGCAAGCAGCCAGCCCTCCAGACTGGCTCCTGCAGATGGTTGCAAAAACAGGCATAAGGCTGGAGCAATGAAATGAAGCTTTCCCCATGGCAGTCTTACTATTTCCAGCAGTATGGAGTTCAGGGAGTGCTGTTTAGATCTGCATCATTGTGTTTATTAATCTGGGCATTTCTTGTCTGAGTTTTCTCCAGTCACCTTCTGAACCCACATACAATTTTAACATCCAAATATAGTACAGAATTCTAGTTTGATAAAATAGGAAACATGTAAAGCAGTATGTATTTCTGTATACCTGCTCTTTTGTAATTTCCTAGATTGCTCCCTGACTGATGTAGTATTATGAGAAATGGTGACGATTTTATTCCCAAATCACCTTCTCCATGTTAAAGGAGTGTTTTTATAGACTCCTCACAAAACCTTCCTCAAGCTTTCCTGTCATAATCAAAGGAATCCTATCTAATTAATTTTTCGGAAACCTTTCCAAAATGTTGTTCTCATTACTGTTTTTCTCTATGTTATTCTGTAATATCACGTTTGAGATCAAGCACTGAAAAGTATTCATGAGTCAAGGGTGCTGTGTATAAATAACATTTTTTCCATTCCTCACCTTAGCATTGAGTTAATGTTTACTGTCCATAATTACTCTCCCACTTTGCTAAGTGATAATAAATTATTTAGAGTGGTGTACTGTGTTTCTGGTTTGGGGTATTGTTTTCTCTTCCCTTCCCCCCTCCTGTGCAATGTTTGCTTTTGTCAGCATCTTGTCTCTTTGGCCATTTTATCACCAAGTTGCTCAGAGTTCCTTCCCCAAGCCTCGGTCAGTTTCTTTCACTGCCCTGGTAATGTTCTACTAGATATTAAATTGCCACTACAATATGCACTCCTCCATTTTTCTAAGTCAGTTATGCATGTGTTACACCACAGGTCCCACTACAGAGCTCTATAGGAAGTTACATACCCTTCACAATGAAAAATCAATTATTTAGTCATCATTTAGTTACCAACATGTAGGATGGACGAATTTATATGCTGGAGAAGAGGTTTCTCTGCTCTGCCTGCCCTTTTTTTGATTTAGTTTTTAAATTTTGTGGTGGCCTGGATGCAGCTAGCTCAATCAAAAACAAATTTGGGAATAAGTTATAATACCAGGTATTGACATTTAAGAGCTTTTCATTCACTTAAGTAAAAGTTCTTGTTATTCTTATTAGCAAAGTACACATTTACTTGCTTTACAGAGTTTCTATAGTGTTCCTTCTCTTTTTCACAGCCTCCTGGGACTTTCCCAGTACTGCACAAAGCAGCCATAGGGCTGACCTAACTGCCCTGTTCTTTGCCTAAAGACAACATTTGGAATGCAGGAAGTTGATTTAGGAATGTTATCCTCTTCCCTGTAGGAATAGAGTCAGGAGATAGCAAATGCATCCCTACTCCAGCTATTGCCAGCTGCCAGACAGCCCCGTGAGTCCTGAGCTCCCTGTAGGTGTTACAGTATTAAAGGAAACTTATATTTGCTCTTCCATCCTATCAGACCAGTCACACAGCAGATCTCTTGAACAAAAGGGTCACGCCATACTTTAACTAACACTTATGTGGGAAAATGAAAAACAGTTGAAGATGGCTCACTGTAAGCAATGTTTCCTCTTTTTAGGGCCATCAGCTTCTAGTGAGCTAAAGAAATAAGCATCATTATTAGAAAATTCAGTATCCATTTCACAAGAAACTCAAAGAGCTGTGAAGTTTCTTGCTAACTGTTCATTCTTAGAAAGATGTACATTTTCCTAATACATCTGGAAATCTAAAAGAATACCCACAAGAATACCTCTAATGCACTACCCAAGACATGTTGAAAGCATGCTTGTTTTATATTTCTCTCCTCAGAAAAGCAGTACGCTGCTGATTCTATTGCTAGTGTTATTTAAACCCAAGTGAGTAGTATTTATTTGGGCTGTATCCTCAGTATCATCCAAGTTTGCTTCCCTACTCAATCAAAATTTATGTATCTTCCTTTTGAAAAACATCTCAGTGGAAGATCTCTTGCTCTTTTTTTGTTGGGGTTTAATTTTTTAATATTAAAGAATATTGCCTAACATGGGAAATGGATGAAGTTGGATTCCCTGTCTTTGGTCATTCAGAAGAAACCAGTCTGTCTTTGAGTGAGCCATCGAAGGCAAGGTATTTATTTCTCACCTTAATTTTGGCTCCAAGTGTCAGCCAACAAGTAGGCACCTGGCCACAGGTTTTTCTAGCACTTTAGCCCAGGTAACTTTCATGCTTCTACAGCATCTGACATGGAGTTCACCTGCTAGTGACTGACCCAGTGTTTAACAGCAATTCACCACTGGAAATAGTCTTTGAAATTCATAAATTCAAGGCAAGCCTGGTTTATGGGGACTGATAATGCTGTATTAGTTGCTGGAAGTTAATGAGGTCCTGTGTTAGAGTACAACCAGATTAAAATGAAAAACGAACCACATTACATTCTGTTTCGACAATTATTATCAGTTGGTTGTAATATAAATATGCAAATTTCTCAGCTTGAACTTTAACATCCTCTGTAGAGACCATTCATCTCTTTAAAGTATTAATTTAAGTTGTAAAAGGATCCATACATCATTGCATGTCATTTTGAAAACAAATATTAATCAATTTTACACTCTGGATTGCCACTGTGCAAGTGTAATGTCCATTATTTTGGAGCAAGTCAGTGGCAAGAAATTTACATATTCATTCTTGGCTTAAGAAATCATATGATAATACAAGTACAACACAAGAAATTCAGAAGACTTAAGACCTTATCATCATCTATTCAATGGCAAAAAGGCTGCCTTTGCATACTCAATGCATTGGTATGCAGATTAGGAATATGTTTCTCATTCCTATCAGTATAACCTTGAAAGCTGGTGACAGCTGAAGTGTAGTCATAAGTTTTCTCTTCCAACAGAAAAAAAAAAAAACAGAAAGAAAAAGAGGCAACAAAATGAGTGTAAAGGATACAGCAATTTCGAGTTTTATGATAAGCTTTTTGATAGTGTATCTGACTACTTAGACTGTACTATGTGGGTATGTAGCTTGAAAGTGTGTTATGTCTAGATTTAGCTGGAATTGTAATTGCAAGTACATCTCTGCTACTAAACTAAAGTTGATGTTTCTAATGTGAGAGTTAAACCTGTCTTTTATTAGCTAACCCCATAGGAAATAGTTGCAGGTGTTTGCATGTTAAATATTGTCAAGGACACCAATTTTGATCTCAGCTGTCTCCCAGAGAAAGGAGGCAGTTTCCAGTTGGAAAGCAAGCAGTGCCAGGCAAACACTGCTGAAAGCCTTGTCCTTCTGAAACAGACAGGAAGCAAAGTCTGCAGCCCAGGTAGTTTGCCTGTTTCTTCTGTGGCAATCATAGCTACTGACTTCTTGTTTTGCAGTCAGAATTGCAACAGGCAAGGACAGAGGATAGGTTAAATGAAGCTTTGCTAGTGCTTTAACTGTAAGTCCTCACTTAGCAGTGACTGCTTTTTCTCAGGTTTGAGAATCAGAGATGAAGGTGAATCCCAGCTAATGCCAACGAGAATGCTGCTTCCACTTGAGAAGAGCAAATTGCTCTTCTGGATAGAACTGGAGACTCCAAAAATGCCATTCCTGAGCTCCAAGATGACAGGTGGAGAAAAGAATGGCAGTGCAGTTACCGCCTCATAGCTACCTCATCTTTGTTAATTATGCAAAACCAGGTTCTGAGATAATTGGCCCGGCAGTGGTTATACATAAGCTCCCTCTAGTGGATTATTAAGCAGGAATTTATAAAAGCACATCTTTTCTCTGACCACGTTCTGTGACTTCATGTGCAGGTGAGACTGCCACAGGCACCATGCTGTTCCATGCAGAGAACTGTTGTTGTCTGGCCCTGCTTGCTGCCTCAGGAAGGTCTGGGAAAAAATGCTGCCCGTACACCTACAGTTATAGCACGAGAAACTGCAGCACTTTTTGGCTGGGCTTGCTGTTCTTCACTCCTCGGCAGGGTCAGTTTTATTGCTGCTTCAGAATACTGATGTTTCTTAATCATCTGCCTTTGTTTTCTGGTTAAGTGAACGGGTGAGTGCTTTGCCACACATTCCCTGTCAATCCAACAGGGAAAGGACAGTTGAAGCAATGCACACATTCTTTGTTTCATAAATTTGTCATTAGAGCATAATCAGATCGTTTGCATTTACCCTGCTCTTGCACAGGCTAATTCTATATTCCTGGAAAAAGTACACTTGGTTACAGTGCTCTGTCTCTCTGTCCCCCTGGGTGTTTACTCAGACCAAAACTGCAAAGGCAATATGCAAGACACTCGTGTTCCTTGTTTGCACAGTTCATGCAGGTCAGAGGAAAATCATAAAGAGGACACGTGCAAGTGGCCAGATTAAAATGCAACAGTACCTCAGATATGTCAACTGGATTTAGGATTATAACAGACATGTAAGCAATTAGGGTATTTGCTAGTTCAAAATACTCACATGAATGAACCCGCATTATCTTCTGAAAAGCATAATAATATGTAATTGCAGTAACAATTCCTCTTCCATTATGTCCCAGACATCAACATTCTATAATATCCTGCACAATTGATTGCAGGCAAACCCTCGGTAAGAGAAATACTCCCAGATGTGGTAATGTCCCAACACTGTGGCTGCTACCTAATATTAAAGAATTACAGTAGAAATGTTTCAATAAGAAAGTAGAAGCATTTCAGTTTTTATGTGGCATAGATTGCCACAGACACTGCCAAGCAGCTTTATAGAGTTCTAAATCTTCATTCAATGCCCCTTTACATCATTTGAATGAAGATTTAAACCTCAATAAAACTTTCTGAGTGCTTGTGGCCATCTTTGCTGTATAGTAATCAAAGTGGGGTACAAGCAGACGAATGCACTGTAGTGCTCCTAATGATCAACACTATATCTAGTGACATTTTCCTTTGTAAGATGAGTTGTCTTAAAGGCCGTTTTCATGGATGGTGCAGCAGTACACAGGGAAACAGGCATTTATATCCAGTTTTTATGCAATCCTTTAAAAGATTGCTTTGGGGGTTGTGGGTATTTTTGTTGCTTCCCCCCCCCCCGTGTAATGCTTACTTGCTCTATAGATGTTTTGAATTCATTTATTATATGGAAGATATTTGGGAATAAAAATTATTTTTTTAAATGATAGCTAATATTTAAAGGGTAACTTTCCACAATGCTACAGCTGCATTTCCTTGTTTACTTATCAATCTCCAACTGTAATTAAGATATTGCAGTGCAATGAGTTGTGGCATTGAATTAGAAGCTCAAATGAAAATCAGCTTCTAGTTAAGATATTAGCTGGGAAATTCAACACATGCTGGTGCAAAAGCTCACACACAAGGTATGACAGAGTGGAATTTGAAAGAAACTTTACTGTGAGAAGATGTCATTGATAGAGTACATGTTTTGTTTCAAAAACACAGACATTCATTCAGGAAAAACTTTGAAAAACAAATAGCCAGTCAGTGAATTATGAAGAAGATTTGGTGTTTAGATCCTCCATCAGAGGAAGGTGTGGGACCATTTTGTGGATCTGAGCATCCACAAACTTCCACAAATGGAAAGGAAAGTACAACTTCCCTCTTGAAGTTTAGACTCCCACCACAAGGTGCTTATTTTTCATTATGTTTTACTTTACATCAAGGTTTTCTGTTAATGATTAAATGAACAGAAATTGCTCCCCTTAAGCAGTTACCTTCAAAGAGGAATCTGTCTGGACCCATATAGCTCTGTATTAGAAATCTGGTGTAGAACTGTCTCTGTTACCTGCTTTTCCTGGATACTTTGGCAACATCACTTTTCTTATTGAAAAATAGTGAAATGCAAATCTTTATTGGTAGTGCTACTAAGAACATAGTGTGGCAACTACTTTCTGTGAAGCATACTATTGTTTCTGTGTAATCCTTAAAAGATATAAAATAAAAAATATGACAAGTATATCTTACTTAGGGTAACTGAAGCTGCCAGCAATTTGTAAAAGCAGTAGTGCCAGTGTGAAAATCAAGCTCTGATTTTTCCCCTCATTTTTAATGACAATTTTAAAGAAGACTAAATGTGGAAATTACTCAGCCCATCTCTTGGGAGCCAAGCTGTTTCTTGTTCTGAAAAAGGCAGCAGCTGACCTGCAAAAGGAATGCACTGGTTACCAAGGCACTCAAAAATGGGCTTCTCACATGCTCATGATGGAGCTCTTCCAGATTTTGTAAAAAGATTTCAGGTTTTACTAAATCAAATGGAGACAAGCTGATTCTTTGGCCTTGCTTTGGATGAAAGTGTCTCATTTCCAATTCCTTTGTCAAGAGATGCAAAACTGGGGCAGCTCCATAGAAGGGAGACCCTCCTCAGAGCACCAGGGTGGGTGCCCACCTTGGACAAGAAGGGCCAGCAGCATCCCGTCCTTGCCCTTGCTGGTTTCTGGCTCAAAAGGTCAACACCTTGACCTTAAGTCCAACTTCCTGTTTCAAGTTAAATTGAGCTATAGTTTTCAGCACATAAAATATGCAGGATCTGAACTGTAAGAGCAAATGAAGGCCTTGTTCTCCAAAACACCATAGCCTTATCAAAATTTGCAGTTACCTCAACTCTCACCAGCAGAAAATCGGGCCTGAGGGCTCAGTCTAGAGATTTGCAGCTGAAGGATCAGAGTAAAACTCAGGAAAAAGTATATTTCCCTTTTGGATTCAAAATGAGAATTGAGTTTTAACATAATTTCCAAATGATTGATCCCAAGCAGTAGGTTAGGAGGGGGATATTTTGAGCAATATTGTCCCTTGCTTTCCCTTGTATTTCTTTGTAAATAACATATTACCTATATTAAGGTAAACTGGATCTATTAGACAATTACCTATGGGGATTGTGAAACTGGGGTCTGCATTATAAAGCCAAGTGAAGTTATGACAGCTGTGACCCCAGAGGAATCAAGGCTGAATAAAGACTGTCTCCATTGCAGACAAATGATGATAAAGTGATCCTTTTAGCCAGCAGTCAATGGAACCTGACAAGGCCAAACCTCCAACTAATGAACAGCCCAACCTTTGCTACCAGGGAGATGTACTGAAAGTTTAATCTCAATAAGCATCAAAATACATTTGGCCAAACATTTTTAACAAAAGAGTGGCACATATCATTAAACAGCCATGAAGTTAGATGAGTGAGGAGGAAAATAGGAGCATGGGGGTGTATTTTCTTACTGTATCACAGGTGCACAAAATTGCCTGGATTGAACAATATCTTATTTTTCTTCTAAAATTGAATTTCAGATGGTACCTACGTCACACAGACCTAATAATACAGAAAGCAATTGTCTCAATGATTCCTATTAAATCTGTGCATTTCCAGATCCTTATAGAGTAATGTCAGTTACAGAACAATGTCAGGCTGACGGACGCAGCACAGCGTTAAAGAAAAAAAATCATGCACACAATAGGCCAGCTGCACATTAATAAATATGTAATGTTTGATTAAAAATATGGATCGTATTTTTCCCCCCAATTGCTGACTACCCCTAAGGCAGAAGATGTGATCTGGCTCCCACTGATGGGTTTATTTCTTGCTTGCTTTGAAAATACAAACTAAAATGTTTTCCTGTCCCAGCTGTTTCCCATTGTTCATGTTTATCAGCTCAAAGGGTGAACGGAGGAATAAAAAATACGCTCGCATTTCAAATGTGCCAGTCAGTCAATCTATTGTTAAAAGAAGAAAGCCTAATTGTCTGTGCTGGCAAACTTCTTTTTGGTGAATGTCCAGTTTTTAAGAAAAGCTATTCAGCTGTGCCATTTGTTTAATACATGCATAAAAAAGCACATAAAATCACAAGTTTTCTGTGGGATGGGATGGGGGTGGGGAAAAATCACATTTCTAAGTTATATCCTTGAAACACTCAAGTGGTGGCCTAAGTAGCAGTCCATGGATTACTTTTTCTGGTTATTTATTGATCTGAATTAGTGGCTAGAAGGAAGTTTCATGGAATAAGAGCTAATGCCCTAAAAACTGAAACTGGCCTCCTTCTCCAAATCCTACATTTTACTTCTTTAAGAAGCAGCACTTCTTCCAGATTGCTTCACCAAAGCAGGGGTGAAAGTCTTCCCCAGTTATATTCACTAGAGTTTTATGTTGTAATTTAAGCTACTACTCTTCATTTCTTCAGACCCTCATACTTATAAAAAATGGGCATCAGGATGGGGAGAGAGCAGGAACTACTTTCCTGCATAGGAGACTCTTCTGTTTATCTCCAGCTCTTGTGATAATTACAGAGCTCTATCCTGTCTTTGACTTGCTCTCCAGCTTGTGCTGGCAGTGCTACTCTTCCAGCTTTCTAACCAAGCCCAGTTAATCAGAACTGACACTCATTTTATGCTATGCAAATGAGCAAATATTTAACTCACAGTCTGCTATATTGACCAGGACTGTCTTAGTCCATCTTTCTGTGGCTAGTGCAGTTTTTCTTTGAAAGCCTTTTAGGGAAAGGGTCATGTTTAGTTCCTCAGTTGTACAGCACCAAGTGCAAAACATTCTTACAATCTGAAAAATTAAAATAAAATCATGAATATAACAAATACTGTGATGTTTTGCTAGGAACTTTCCTGTTTTTCTAGGTTTTTCTTCTTTTTGATGGGGAAAGAAACAAGTAAGTGGCATTATCATCCAGCTGTCACCCCCTTGTGACACTGAGATGTCACTCACAGCAAATTGTACAGATCTTTCTTCCATGAGGAGTTCAATAACTCCTCGTGACATCTAAATTACCATTCCTGGATCTCTGGGTTAACACCTCACAGGAATGAATAAGGCAATAAGGTAATTGTCCCAAGTGCTCTGCACATCCATGTATCTGCTTTGGTTGGCCTGGGCTCATATTTGCCTGGAAGTCTGAGAGCCAAATACTTCCTAAAATTGGAAACTGGGCATCTGGGGATGAGCTACCTCACTCACTAAGATGAGAACTTGGAATTTTTCTAAATCTGCCTTTATTAAAAGTTAATAGCACATATGAAGATGGTTCATACTGGAAAGCACAGTGAGCCCCACCCTCACCCACCCCCCATGACCAGCCATTTCAGAAACTTCACTGAGTATTAATTCATTGATTTGGCAGAATAAAAATGATACATAATTATTCCAGAGACAGTAAAACCAAAAAGGAGATTTACTAAAAAAACATGCAGCAGGTGGAAGGGAAGCAGTCGGGGAGAAATGTCATGTGGCTGAATTGTAGCAATTTATTTGGAAGACTTTTGTCATTGCCTTAGGGACTTAAGGGAAACGCCAGGTACACAGCTCTGGAAGGATGGGGCACACTCTGACAGCAGGCACTGGGGACAGTCTGGTGGCCAGAGAAGCAAACAGATGGGAAGGGGTGCAAGAGGAGCCTGCAAACTTTCCTAGGGGAGCACAAGCCCTCTGCAATTCTCCAGGAACTCCAGTGCTGGAGCTGCTGTAAACAGATCCAGCCTCTTTCAGTGTGTAAAAATTATGGACAACAGTGTTCTCTTCTGTAAACCATTCATACTGCCACAGCTGGACAACAAACAACAGTGAATTCTGGAGATACACAGGGCAATTTCTTTAAACCCACTATTAATATCCTGTAGCTCCACTATTAAATTGTAGCAGACTTCTCCAATAAGGATGAAGAAATATTTTGTTTAAATTTGATAATCAATTATCTGCTTAGAAGGCTTCAGTTAGCAGATTATGAACTGTTCCTTACATCAAATCTACCAGATTTTGCAATTTTTTTTTCCTCCCAGAAAAGAAACTGAATTTAAAAAATAGCAGCCTAGAGTCCTATGACCCTGAATTGACACTTAGGGCCTGATCCAATCTTTGCTTACTAGGATTTCTCTGCAGTTGATACGGTGACATAAGTTTAGGAAATTTCTTAAGATCTGATAAAGCACAAAGCAGTGGCTCTCCTGAAAACACACACTCAATTACACTGATTTTTACAAACAAATTCTGGATGCTGCTGGCTGGGGATGTTCCAGCAACAGAGATTCAGGACAGATGTCCATTGTCCTGTGATTTGTGTAATCACTTGCCCCAGTCAGTGCAGACATAAAACAAGAACAGATCAAAGTGGAACAGGGCCCTTCGTGTGTGTTTGGGCCCGGGTCAGAGATGAGCAAATTGTGACTCACGTGTCAGTCAATACCACAAATGTCAATGTGCCTTCCCAAGGCCAGCAGAGACCTCCTGTTTTGTCACATGAAATGGCAAGTCCATGAGATCAGCAAGTCTTGGAAATTGCCACTCCTCCAGCACCATTCTAGCACAGGTTCTGCAGGTACAGACATGAAATGGTGAGCCTACATCATGGGAATGCACTGACCTTCTAAAGCAGAGAGGAATTTGGTAATACTTACTACTTATTAAGTACTTATTAGCCATTTTTAAGACTTGACTATTCCAAAGCTGATCCACAGGTGCAAGTCCAGCTCCTACTAGAAGCATTCCAAGGTAAATCGCTGCCTTAATAAATGGCACCTTATTTTAGCCAGACACCAACTATTTTCCAGGAGGGGAAAAGAATCCTTTTTCAGCTGATCCTTCCTTGGTTTAAAAGAATATTTATTCAAAATAGTTCTTCCTTGAATTATTTTTTCTTTTTTTTTTTTGTAAAAAGAGATAATTTTCTCAGTAGGAAGCTTTTCTGTATTCTTTGTCCTTTGGGAGACAATATAATTGGCAAGACTTGGCAGAATTAGTAATATTCTTGAACTTGTAATTGTCTAATGTCTTAGTGTTCTAGATGGAAAATCAATACATTATGATGTGCCTCAAGCCAAATTAATATAATGGTAAAATGGTGGTTTGAAACTGAAATGCCTGTTTGAAATCCTGCATATCTAAATCTGGTGATTCAGAAGCTCATAGCAGATGGTACTTGGGTGCTCTGTCTCCCTAGAGAAATCTGTCTCTACCTGCTCTTTGCTGTTTTAACTCTGTCAGTTAGGCAAAAAACTTCTGCTGTGACTGATTTTCCTTCAGTGGCTCCGAGCTTTTCCAATAATTCTGAGAGATGAGAAAACACCATGCATTGATTAACAGACCACATTTAAATATACCTTTCTAAAATTATATTTAGCAGTTTCTTTTGTAACATCAACTTCTTTCAAAAATACAGGATGGGGGATTGGGCCAGACAGTTCAGGCACTATTTTATTACCATAACAATTTCCTGTTTCTGACATACTGTCCATGACAGCATCCACTGTACAACCATTTTACACAATAGAATTTATACCCTAGACCAAAACTTTGAATTGGACTGTAATGTTCTATAAATAAAATGCTGTCACAACTTTTTAAAATTTAAAACATGAATTGCAGCATAGCAGGGGACTTTCAAATGTAATTTGCACTAATGCAGCTCTCTTTGAAACCAAGAAATCTGTGTCATCCCTGGTGTGGAAGACAAATTCATAGACTTCTATAAAATGCAGAAAATGAAGCCCATGTTGTGCTTTATATAATTTTCCTACTGCCATCAGGAAGTACAGTTTTCTTATAGGCTTTTAGACCATCTGTTAGAAATGAAATGCACTGGGGGCTAAAAAATCACTGCTTTTCTTGGCTTCTGTGCTGCTTTCCTTGTAGATACTAGGCACTGTTTTGTTTTGTGCAATATGCTATAGTATCTTGCAGTAAGCAGAACAATTAATTTCCTCAGAAATCATTGCCACGCACCCAAAGTGAAGACTTCTGACATTCTATAATAGGTGTTATGTATAGTGGGTGTCAAGAGTTGCCTAGATATGCTGATAATGAGCCATACTTTTGAGGAGTCATAATCAATCTTTCTTCATTTAGAAAGTCAGATCCATCAGCCTGTCATCAAAATGTCATAACCCATTGATCTCACATTGCAATCAAGTAATCTTGACTCTTATTAATGGCATTCAGTTACGCCAGTAACATCAGCAATCATTTTATCTTTTATGATAATTTTATCATTTTAGTGGTATCATTTAAAACACTGAAGTTAGTGACTAAATCCATTCATCATTTTCTTAATCCCCATTAATAGTTTATATCAATTCTAACATAGCTGTTTTAAAACTTCAAATAATTTTAGATCAAATATGATCTGTGTATGGAAATAAATAAGAAAAAACAGTCAGAAATACCTGAGTGGATTGGATTCCCTTCTGGGGGTCATTCTACCTCTGCTCTCATAGTTGGTGATGTCAACACAATCTTTTAAAGAAGTTACTTCCTGTTATCTCAGTGCAGCCCATCTGTTATTCCTGTATCTCCCGATGACATGTCACCAGTGGTAGTGACAATTTCTTATCCACTGCTGTCAGAAAAAGAATAGCTTAGGAGCTTAGAAACAAATTTCAAACTAAAAGTTGCTTTGAAGTTTGATCTGCTATTCAGTGAAGCACAGTGTAGAAGAAATAGTAAACATGTCAAGATAAAGGGAGGAAAAAAGGGAGTGAGAACAGTGGAGCAGGGTAGAGATGAGCTGCATTTGCATACATTTCCAATGTGCCTTTCAGGCACAGATACTTAAGAGATGCATAGCCCTGTGGGATGTGGGATTTTAATCTGTGGTTTAGGAGCAGGGAACATACATTGTCTGGTTGAAGTAACTGTTGAAGACAGAGACTAATCTTTTTATTAGTGGGGCATTTTCTGCAATACAGGATTTTACAGCAAAACTCTTCCAATACATGGGAACAGTCAGGACTTCTCTCAATGCTAAAAGGATTTGTTCCCATTTTCACTTTAAATTTTGCAAATCTAAATTTACAATATGATTCAGAGAAAAAAAAATTGTAACAGCAGAACACTCTACAGAAATGTGATTATTTTCAAACACATTTTTAATAAAATCAAACATCCCCATGGAAAGTTTCAAGCTTGATAAACAGTTATTTCCTAGTTGGAAAGTATCCAAATGGAAATTTTTACCTGGTCTAATAATTGCAAATTAACTGGGATCGGGTTTGCCAAGTCCTAGGAGCCCACTCTTGGCAGCCAGCTCTCTGCAAGACTCTCCCTCACAGCAACAAGTTTGTGGAATCAAGCCCTTTGTTTGGATCAGTGCTCATCCCTCCAGGCAGAGCTAATTGGCTAATTCAATCACACTGGCTATTTAATTAATAAGGAAGCCCAAAATTCCACATGAGATGAAAGGATGAAGAGCCCAGGAATGACCCTTGATAATAATAAAAGATAATTACAACCAAGAATTGCATTATTCAGACTTTGTTATTGACATGATAAGCACTGCCATATGCCACGCAAGCTGTGATATGCACCCCACTGCTCAGAGGTGCAGCACAGCTCTGAGGTGGCACTGCTCGCTGGCTTTCCATGCAAATGTGGCTTCAGGTGAAGAACTGAACCCTGTGAAACCAGAAAAAACACAACTTCCCAGCAGTAATGAGGGAAAAGCAGCCTGCCCACTTTGCTACCTGTGTTCAGGAAGAGCAGTAGCACTTGTAAGATTCATTTTTCTGTTTAGAAAGGCCAAGGACATGAAATACCAGACCCATCCTGAAGGCATCAGGGTGTTGTGTGGGGAAAAATACCCCAGAACTGCCATATTATTTTGTTTATTAGGAAAACTAGATTCCTTATGAAGATATGGCAGGTGTGTTTTCAGGATCTGTTGGGAAAGAGATGGGGAATTACACTGAAGAGCACGTTCCCAAAATATTGAACAGAAGTTTCTGTCAGCATGAAAAATTTCCTCAGAAATTTTGTCCTGTTTTATTTACATAAAGCAAAGAAGTGTCTGCTGATCCCAATGAAGCAAAATGTAGGGGGTGCCCGAAAGACACTGGCCATGAAGAAAAATAACAAGACTACATCACCTGCAGCACCACTTCCCTCCCAAATCATTATTTTGTGTGCTAGTTCCTAAGGACAATCAAGTTCTTGGGAATTAGAATTAGAAAATGGAGATAAGATATGGACTTAATTTCTGGCTCCACCTTTCAATCCTTGTGGACCCGGGCCACACAGAGTGTTGCAGTGGGTCCAGTTCTGTCTCCTGTGATTTATCTTTTCAGACTGTGCATTCCTAACACAGAGACCACATCCTCATCTGGCTATAGAATAAAAAGTGCCCAATAAAAAGTCTGATTAGGGTTCCTCAGTCAAAATTAAAAGTTTTATTAAATCTTCCCCAGTCCTTAAAGAGTTCTGGAGTTTCATTGCTCATTATAAGTCTGAATCTGAGAAGCAAAATGTATTTGATTTGTAATGAATGTAACCCTTCAGGTAGATCACAGCTGTAATGTTACAGAATCAGTCATGTAAAGAACAGTCACGGGAAGAAAACCTGCCTTCTTTTTTTTCTCTTTAACCTCAATAGAGCAGTTCTTTTGTTAATTACAGTTACTGCACACTGTGATATTGAAGTGCTCTGTTCTCAAACATATTCTTATTTATTTTAGTCCTTTTTTTCCCAGGTAATGAAATGTCAGAACCCTACTTTTTCTGGTTTTGTAGTATGTTGATCAAAGTGACCTTTGCTTTGCGGCAGACACAAATCAATATAGCGCTCTGCGGTATTTGACAGATAAAGGTGCAACATATAATAAATGGCAATCACTGACGAGGAGAGCAAGAAAATACCTGCCAGCTTCAGTTCATACTGGCAATTTTCAGACAATGCCACATGTTATGTTCAAAGTAAAATTCATTCGTCCATCTAATAACAGAGGTGGGGGATATTAAAGGCCTCAGTTTTGTTAAAGAAATGTTTCAACTCACAGTAATAATTCAGAGTCCGGTCCAGGTCTACAGTGGTTGGTTGCAAGTAAAGTTATTACATTTTGAAGACAGGTTAGAAGAGCAATTTTCCTTGCCATAAAGGAAAGGACACACACACACACACACACACAAAGCTTTTGCCCAAGAAATGAAATAGTAATTATATACACCCATACAAACACAGTCTCTTTTGCTTTCTCACACACACAGACTCACACACAAATTGTCTTAATATCCTAAAGCAGCTCTCCTGTGCAGTGTTTCACAGCTGAGTGTTTGATTTTCTCATATTCTTCCCAACCTGCTAATAATTTATACACAAATGGAACCAATTGCTATTTAAATGCTTAATTGCAAGTAGTGTCAGCAAAGTATCTGCCAGAGATTTGAAGTCAAGAAATCATCTGTATTTTCTTCTTACAGGAAACTATTTTTACATTGTGACTGAAAGGCCCTTTTATTTATCTGTTATTCATAATATAAGTAAGTTCACAGCTCACATTTAATGTTTATTTTCACAAGTGCTTTGCATGAAGCTGTTGATACACTTATGGCCAAAAAAAAGGCCAATTCACAGCATACTTGTGGCTGCTCAGAGCCATTTGATGTGGTTCAGTGAAGAAACACCTAATTTATGAAGCCGAAATGTCCATGCAGTGTGTGCCTGCTAGTGCATCACACCATACCTGTGCAAAACCTAAGATTGAGACGCTGCGTTAACTTCTGATTAATATTGTCAGGATGTGACTATTTATTAGTACTAATGGTCAAATTCAGTGCTGGAGCCTAGAGCTGAGCCTGAAATGTAAAGGTAGCTGATGTTCCAAAAGCAGAGCAGCCTGCAGGAAGGGGATTGCAAACACAGGGTCAGTTCAGTGGGTGATGAGAACACAGCATCTT
Organism: Chaetops frenatus; assembly: GCA_013400775.1. Taxonomy (NCBI): domain Eukaryota; kingdom Metazoa; phylum Chordata; class Aves; order Passeriformes; family Picathartidae; genus Chaetops; species Chaetops frenatus. The sequence continues at coordinate 55,033 of VZTR01014616.1, read as the reverse complement.
GTACCTACATGGAAAGGCCAATTCCAGGGGAAAAGTAAAGCAGCCCAAAACATTGTAGGAATCTTTTTGATCTGCTCCAGATTATTTTTAATTTAGTGAACATCCCATCATTTATCCTGGTCTTTTTCAATAGAAATATTATATTACATTACTTATATTCTTCTGTGATAAAAGGACAATTTCTCTCCCTCTGGTTACTACTATGCCTTTTTTTTTACTATTGTCTCACCCTTTCTTTATGAAAATTGAGTTTATCTTTGCTCTTTTTTTGTCAAGATATTGAACAGGGACCAGATGTTTTTTGTCATTTGTCTGCAATAATGCCAGACCTTTTCCTAAGCTGCTGAATGCATGATAAACTTTAAACTGATCCTGCTTCTGTGTATCATTTTTCCTATATCGTGTTGTGTTAAACTGTACCCATCATTACCTGGGATGCACCTTGTACCCTAGCTCATGTTAACCCATTTTGAATTTCTCACACTCTCAAACTTGTGCAAAGTAGTTCTTTCTATTATCATTACCATTATATATTTTGCCACATGATATATTTACTGCAGTCAGTCACTTAGTGCTGGTCTGGAAGGATCTATTAATAGCTGACCTCTCCAGCCTGGGAAATGTAGTTATATAGTGCAGCAAAACTTTTTCCTCATAGAACATCCTTATTATTTCAAATGATGATTCCATACTAAGTTATCATAGTCTGGCATGTTGTCAGGTAATTGACAGCTACGAAAATACCACATTCATTCCCCCCAAAGTTGCATGCAGTTGTTCTGCTGCTGTAAAGTGTGGGTTTAGCAAAGAGAGAGTCTAAACATCATAACCTTGCTGAGGGGGTTGTTACCCCAACTGGCAAATGCTCAACTGTGAGCAACAGATTTATTACCTGACATAATTAATGGCCTAGATAGTGACATTTCCCATATTATAGACAATCATGAATTATGAGCCCAGCTGCTAGCCTTCTCATTCACTGAAATCGGTTGATAAATATGTTTATTCGAGGTCAGCTTGGCCTCATCCATTAGAAATATTGTTTTTCTAAACATTACATTGATTTAATTTAACTCTAATCAATTTAAAATGGTTCTGACAATTAACAAAAGCTTCAAATATGACCTTAAAGTAATAGGATTCATTAGCTATGTTTAGGATTAAACTTATCCTAATAGGGCTATTTTTCTTCTGAGGGCATGTAGTAGGCTGACTGGTGGTCAGTCAAAATGAAATCAATTATTATAAATTATACAGTTTGGGTTGATTATGTCGTGCCTGCTAATTTGTATAAATAAGGACCTCAAACAATAGAAGCCATTTATTAATAACTATCTGTGTCCCAACCTGTATCACACTTTATGCTACAGCTGCAGGATCATCTGTTACCCATGAAGTATTATATTCTCTACTGCTAGGCATATATGCTAATTAAACCCATAATTAATTGTAACAGTTATAGTTAAAGTCAAAATGCTGACAGCCTTTTTGGCCTATTATTCATGGTAATCAACTGATTCAAAAGGCAACGTAATCACCGATTCCTGCACTAGCCAGGGGATCACAATACAATGGCAGCACCAGTGACAGCTGGCACCCACAGGTCTTTGGGTACAATAGGAAATATAAACCTCTAGAACTGAAATGCCTCGGTATGAACAGTGCCCATTGTTTTTCTGAGGGAAAACAGGAGTGTAATTCATATTTAAGAACTGCTCCCCAGTGCAGTGGTTAACAGAAGGGCACCAGAGCCCCAGAGAGCCCTCCCAGCCTTCCTGGCAGCACTCGGGGCTTGGCACCCTCCCTCAGGGTCCTCTGGCTGTAACCCCTCACCAAACCCTTCCCCTGCAGCAGGGATGGCTTAGATTAGGGATGGGAATTCTGGAGAGTGCTTTGGAATACCAAGAAGAGATTTTACAGGCTCTGTTCTCATTGAAGTTGTTCTGCTGGACAGTGGGCAGTGCCTGAAAGGTGTGTGCTGTCCCTGGGTGTGTCACCTGCAGAAAGAGAGAATGTTCTCTCAGCCTGGGCGGGGAACATCTCCTTTCCCACTTAAATCTGCCTGTGTATCAGCCTTTGAACCTGTGGAAATGCCCTTTAGTTTGTTCCCAGGCACAGTGGTGGAGTCCAGCAGCCCTGAGAGGACAGGGTGGAGAGAGGAAGGAGAAGGGTACAACAGTCTGGCTGTTGTCAGCAGAGATCCACAAACCCTCTTCTAGGACTTCCTCTGGAGCAAGGGTTCTGTGTGGGCACAAATTAGGGTGCCTCCAGAGAGCCCTGAGCTCTTCAAGAGGCCACCAAGGGTGGACAAGGGAGTAAAGGGTGAATTAGTGGCCACTTTTAGCAGTGACACTTTGCAGCCCAGATGAGGTGCAGTGCCAGATGGGCCATCTGAACCTGTTGCACCCACAAGGTCCCTGTCTCTGTGTAGGTCTTGCCTCTCTTTCCTCCTCAGTTTAAAGCCAGTCTGGTTATCCGTCCCTGCATGGGGCCTCGGATCACAATCTCTCTCTGAGTCCCCTCCATGGTCAGGCCTGTTCGTGGCCCACAGCACTGCCAGGCCAGCAAGTTTATACATACACATCTTGAGATGTGCTGCTGCTTGAACAAGGTTAGCCAGAGCCTCATTACTAAGATTTACACTGTCAGTTACAGAGATGCCCATCCAATCCTATAACACATAAATTTATGGGCATCACAGAGAATTTTTTATTGTTGGAGCTCATATACAATGTGTGCCCTTAGTGACACATTTTTTAAATAAAATATATTGTACTAGTGATTTCTAATGCTTAAAATAAAATAAAATAATAATCAACTTTTAGCTACAGTTTCCCCCTGGTTATTGAGCTGAACTTAATGACTGGCTGAAAAGTATTTGTCAACACAACAGCTGGAGAGCAACACTTTCTTGTGGCTTTATGTCACAGCATATGCCAGCCACTCAGAACATGTGATAATTCAACTGGAGCTGGTACTACAATAGCAGATGGGTTGAAGCATTGTTATTCTCACTCTAGCTCCCAGCCCTTGAGGGATCACTAAATAAAATCAAAGCAGATGGACCATTACAAGCTCATTTGTGTTCACTACAAGCACCTCAACCTCCAGTTGTGATATACTGCACCTTTGTATAAAATGACATGTATGGTAACATGGCCTAATGAAAATAGTATCAGACTTGGCAAGTGAGGAATGAGACTGGGAAATATGCACAGACCTATTTATCACTGAGTTCTTACCTTGCAGAAAGGGTTCATGCCTGTCCCTCTCTCCCCACCCCCCACACCCAATGTTTAGCATAGTATTTCTCTCCGTGTTTATGATTTGATTTCCTCACACTTGTCACAAGAACTAAGAGGTGGCTGTTGGTTCTGGCTATAGGAGCCAAGCAGGGCTCCCAGCCTGTGCAAAGACAGGACTAATGCCACTAACCAGGAGTGCAAAACTCATTCCTACACACTCTTGGTGAATATGCTAATTCAGGTGGCCCACAAAGGTCAAGGCTTTAGCACCAACTGGCACCAAGCCCTGCAGGGACCAGGACACCGTGTACATTTCTCAGCCTGCTCTTGCCATGAGGTGTTCCACGACTCTGCACTTTAGAGCTTACAGGGGATTTAGTGCATAGAATCACCTGCTCCACTAAATTCCATCACTTTTGTCTGTGAGGTCCCAGTCAGCATTGCTGAGCAAACCCCCAGGGCATGGGAGGCACTTGCTTCCCAAGGATGAAAGGTACTAAAACTGTCAGTTTCCAGAGGAGATGGATCCTTTGGGGTCTGCTGACAGTCAGAGTTTGAACTGAAAAATTCTTCTCACCATCCTCAGCAGCCCAACGTAAAAAAAAAAAAGGCACATCTAGTACCTGCCTAAAAAAATATCTTCTGAGCACCTTGTACAGCAGTGCACCAACAATGTCACCTGAAGGCTTTGTCCTACAGCTCCCACCCTGACCACCCTGCTCCAGGGAGCTCCAGCAAGGTGAAATATGGTGAAATATGGAGGAAAGGTCTTGCTTCCCATTATGACAGCTGTGCTTCTCAACCACACAAACACAAACACACGTGTGTGCAGTTAGTGACAGTTCCCAAAACAAACTCCTTTCAAATAGGAGCTTTTTATATCTGCGTGTATCTTTTTTTTTTTCTGCCCAGTTTTAAACAGCTTCTGTGCCCTACTGCAGAAACAGCTGCATTCAGTGCTAAATAGAATACACTGTGAACTTATCCAAGGCTTTGAGGGTTCTGGTTTTTCCTGTATAAATAGGAAAAATGGGAATAGACAGTGTTTGGGGAGAGTTAAATGCTTTTGGTTCTGTCTGCATGAAAGACCCATATAAGACTATGAACCTTTAGCAAAATCTTCATAGATCACCTGACTGTCATAGGCCCCCTCATCCAGCTACTGATGGGCTCTTAAAAAAGAGCCTCTCTTTAAAAAGAGCCAGAGAGCTGCAGCGGTGGAAAGCCAAAGAAATCCCTTCATTTGGGTTGATAAAGTTGAACTTCAATGACTGCAGTACACAGTTGAAAAACTTGTCCAGCTTTTTCTGTGAAACAGCTTCTTCCTGAATGTCTGAATTGTATAAAATGATGAATGGATCTGATAATATTTCTCACCTGACCCAGAAAGCGCAGGGCAGCTGGGCAGTGTCAAGGACGGTGCTTCCAGGGAGCATTCTGCGTGCAGCTTATGCCACATCCTGCTTTGTTTGTTCTTCCTGAGCACTTTCTGCTGAGTGTGGTGACTCATCCTCAACTGCGAATTGGTGAAACTCTGTCAGAGGCATGTGCAGGTCAGGTCAGGCATCAGCACTGCCCCTTATCTGCTGGCCAGCTTTCCTATCAGCCAAACTAATTTGCTAAGATAATTCTGCTTCCTGCCATCTATTACAATAAATCAACCACTGCAGCTTCATTGAATTCTCTGCCAAGTGCTGCCCTTGAAATTCTCAAACTGTATGGGGGGCTGGGAGGGAAACCTGTACTTTTCTAAATATAAGAAAGTTTTAGATAAACAACTTGATGTCCTGGGTAATGCTGTATCTCCTCAGCCCCACGCTCATGGTGTGCCAGAGTCAGCTCAGACAGAAGAGAACCCCAATGCATCAATCCTTCCTTTGAAAACAAGTTTTTGGAATAACGTGATCTGGGGTGGGAAAGCACATGTGGGTAAACACAAACGTGGCAAGTGAGAGAACATGAGCACATGTGCAGGAAAGAGCCAGGGTAAAATGACAAGGGATTCACTGTGGTGGCTGCTGAAGAAAGAAATAAAAGTGTTCCAGTGAAATGGTAACTCTCTGACAATTAATTCTGAAGAGGAGAAAGATATTGAGGATGGGTGGGAATTGGAGAAACATGAAGCATGCCTACAAGAGCAAGACGCCAGGGGGAAAACTCCATTCTGCTTTTCCTTATAGCAATATCAAATACTGAGAGTAGCAGTGATATTACAATTCACAGCCATATTTAAAATTAGAAGACACATAAGTTTATACCCTACCTGTATAGTTCTGTTTAGATTATATATTTAATAATGCAGATTTGTTGGGGATTTTGGGGGGTTTTTTGGGTTTTTTTAAGGGACATCTATCCCTCATGAAATTTCAGCATTTTCTTTTGAATTATCCAGAAGATCAACACTGGTTTTATACTAGTTCTGCTAGGATAAAACTCAGCCTGTACCAGTTAGGCTGCTGAGGGAAGCCAACTCCTTCCTCAGCAAGATGATTGGGTTCTTTCAGTCAATCATTTGGCAGAAGGATGTTTAAGCATAATTGCATATCCCCTCCCTGTCTTTAAATATTCAGAGGAAAAGTCACAGAAGAACTGATAATGTAACAATAATAATGGGGCTGAAGAACAGTATTACAGTGTGAACTCATCTATCCCTTGGTTTCATTTACATGTTTAACAGCTGCTTGTTTCTCCACTATACAAAGATGATTACCTGACTTGTAAGAAGAGAGGGGGAGTCTGTTCACCTTTGGGCAACTAGCTCTGCATTTATTAATAGTTGTTGCCCATCTCATTATACATTTAATTGCTGCATTATAATTTATTTATTCATTGATTTATTGTAATAGATGAGTAGAAATAAAATCTACTTTAATAGGTGGGAAGTTTGCATGGTTAAAAACACCCCAACATGCAGTGTGGAATGTGAGATGTTACCCAGTGAATAACATCTTCACACATAAACACTAGCACAGTCAAACTGGCCTCATTACAAAGTGAAGGCAAATGCAGCCGATTTATAGACTGTTTAAAAAAATTACTGTGTAACTTCTATACAATTATCTTTACATTTCCAGAAGTCTCTTTGCTTCATGGAACAGAGAATCAGCTGAAATAATGAAAGACAAATAGGATGGAAAGCAAAGACTCATCAAAAATGAGAAAGCTACAGGTGTAGGAAGTTTGCAGAGGCCGTGGTGAAGCCAGGCCTGCCTTGCTGTCCGTGTGGGTGGGCAGCTCAGCCCCACAGCCCCAGCACAGCCCCAGCACAGCACCAGCAACCAAATGGGGCCACACAGAGTCAGGCAGAGCCAGAGAGAGGAAATGCACATGCAGAATTATTTCCATTTTCAGTTATTAATACGTATACTGAATCGTTAGACCCAGAAAAACTATAATTTTTGTTCTTCAATGAATTAAAATTAATGATTTGATAAAAGTGATCAGTGAATAACAATAGCCACTATCAACTTTCTGTATACACAGATAGACCAGCTGCAAAACTTCTCAGTTAGGGCCAAAAATGCAGGTTGATTTTTGGTGGGCACGCTGGTTTTATTTTTTGTCTTTAAAACCTGGGGCCTGCAGCAGCTTCCAGAGGTGACTGGACTCCTCCAGGGCCCGGTTCCCGAGCTGGCTGGAGCAGGTTGCTGTTGAAGAGCCTGGATGGAAGCCGGGGGCTGAGGGAGGCTGAGCTGCAGCCACACCACCAGCCTTGGCTCCCGCGGCTGGACCTCTCCTCATGGAGCACCTGGACTCCCTGGTAAGAGACACTTCGTTTTACATGGAAGTTTCGGTGTGAGAAATTATTACTACGTTCGTGTTGTTGGTAGAGTTTTCACCAGCTACCACTGAGCGCTGCAATTACCCTAAGATCTGCTTGGCATTGTGCATCTGCTGTCATCACTGAGGCACGGGCACGGTTCGGAGCCGGTTTGCCAGGACGGGCGCAGAGCCGGGGCAGTGGGGGCCGGCGGGCCTGGCCTGGGGCTGGGGGTGCCACTGCCCGCCCAGCCCTGCGCACCTCCGGCTCCGTGGGCGCCAGCAGCAGGGACTTACACCCCTGCCGTGTGCTTGCGGCGGGCTTGAGATGCACAAACCCGTGCCAGCTGTGCGTGCACCTCTTTCGGTGAGGCCACACGTAGTTGCGGGAGCAGCAGGACGAAGCCGTGGGGACACGGCGGGGACGCGGCAGCCTCACTCCCGGGCCGGGCCGGGGCGGGCACTGCCCCCGTGTGGCCGCAGCGCGGGATCGGCCCGGGCACGGAGCACCATCCTGCTGCTCATGGAAACATCAGCCTTAGGAACAATCCGACCCTTTACGGCAGCTGTGTCCTGAAAAAGCTCCTGCATCTATTTTTACAAGTGTTTAAGGATTTTCAGTACGATAAAGATTTTTAAATTACTTAAATTGACAACATTCGCACAGCCAGGTAGGACTTCATTCACTCTTCTTATCACTGTTATTTATTCATTTACAATTACTAAAATACTCAGGAAAATAAATAAATAAAAAGGTAAACCTAAAAACACTGGATAGGAGATAATATTTTTCTAGACAGAAAATGCACAGAAAGTGGGTGCTGTGGATTCGGCAGTGAAGCTACAGCATTATTCCAGGAGGAGCTGCTCACTAGGGTTAGTAAGGTGTACTAAGCATTTAAAAATAAAATCATTTTCCCCACAGCAAAACTCCAGGTAGCTACAGCTGCTTTTCGGTGGTTTTCCCTTACAGCTAATTGGTAAGATGCAAGTAGTATTATTAGGCTTGATTTTATACAGTACAACAATTCCTAAGTTCCCTAGAAATGTTGAAGGAAGGACTAAAAGAAATGTATAGACATAAATCTCCTGTAAGTACACAAAACAAGCTATTTCACCCTTTATTCATGCTTTTTCATGAAACTCCCACATTTCCAAACCCCAAAGAAATGAATAGAGCCATAAGAATAATATTTTTAATTAATATTAATACAGAAAGAGCACATAGTACATTCCTTTCCAGCAGCAGCTCGTTCAGCCCTACCATTGGAAAAAAAAACATATTAAGGCTAGTTGAGGGCAACCTGATCCAATGGTTTGTTTCCCTAATGCCTTCTTGGAGACAGCCTTGTAAGTTTAAGAGACTATTTGTGCACAAAACATGGGATGTTTATTTAGCAAAACATCAAGAACAGAGAAAAACATGCTTTGTTACAGTGGTAAAAATACACAGAGCTTTCAAGCTGCTTTTTACACCAGCTCAGTTGGGAAACCACACCAGTCTGGTGTGCAGCACAGTGGTGCCTTGGTATTGTATGGAACAGGCAAATGTCAGGGATCATGGTGACCACGCTCAGCTACTCAGTGAAGTGTAAAGTGCACGAGAAAAATAAGTGCATTGAAATGAACCATTGATGATCAAGAGCAATTCTTGTTACACAGAGTACTTGTTTAAAATGGGAATCTCACAGGCTGTTCAGTACAACACAGTACTACAATTTTCAAGATCACAGAATCAGTATCACATATTAGAGAGACCTTTACTGAACATAGATATTTTTGTATTTTTTCCTCCAATTATCTCCCCCTGCCCAAAGACAAGCCTTCTGATGTAACTCATGATGGGTTTGGTTGGGGTATTCTTGAAGGATTTTGTTTGCTTGAGTAAATCTGTAAGGCATCACCTTTAGCTAATACCTTCTCTTTACCCTCTATGTTCTAAATAAGCAAGGATTTAGTGGCACAGTGATTTGTTCCATTTTGAGCCCCCAGTTCTAAAAATGTTTAGCAGAGCAGGCAAGTTGTATGGGATGAAGGTTTTTTCCCACTACAAAAGTTTATGTCCTACAAAAGTTTACATTTTTACAGGCTATCAGGAACTATGCTGTGGATGTATTTTCCTACTCATAGGTTAAGGCCATTGTTAGCAGTACTTATGAGCCAAACCATGAAGCAATGATCTAAGTGCTATTAATTTAGGGGGACATGCACCATATTAAGAAAAAAAAAAAAAAAGAGAGAGAAAATAGTTGATTGGGAGGTTTCCAAATGCATTAAACTACATAAATGTTGGGTGCTTAGTGACTGGAATCTTTGGGCATTACAGTTAACAGCAATAGTAGATGCTTAAAATGCAGGCTTCAAAATAGCTTATTCAAATCCCCTACAAATATATGCTGAAGGCTAAAAAAAAAAAAAAAAACAACAAAAACCCCCACCTTCTTTACCCTTGCATATAAGTTATTTTACAAGTTTCCTTTCACAGTGAAATCACTTTTCTATTTGTATACTTGTTTCTGAGAAAGGAAATAAAATGGGGGTTATTTATATAACATTTCATTTACATTGCCAGATCACCTCCAATACAGTGCAGTACAGCACACAGCAATACATTTTAGATTAAAAGACTCCTTGATTGCCAAAACTAATTTTTTTTTGCATGCTATAGAAGACATCTCTGCCCTCTTAAGTGGTAAACAAGAAACTAACCATGTAATCATACACTGCTTGCAAAACTATTCACCATTTTGCAGTAATCTATAGTACAAAATGCAGGCTGTAAAGCAGTGCCTGCCTTTCTAAACACAGTATTTGTCACCAAGAAGTGTACACAGTAAAGAATATTCCCTATGTGTCCCACAGGAAGAGTCCACACTTCTTTTCCTCTTCCATTGAAAGGCCAGAAGCGTGGAGGCAAGAAGCCAAGCAGTTCATTTACACCCATCTGTATTAATTCACTTCTAATAGAGTATGTATCCTGAAAAGCTGGATACTTTCCAGCTGTACAAAAGAGTGGATATTTTGCTACAAGATTATTCACCTAGGAAACTTTAATATGGCTGCCAATTTCAATTCTCTCCTCTGGCCAGAGCAGGTCCAAGGCTGTTCTCCAAGTTCAGGCAGGAAGAGGTAACTATATGTAATGAGGCTGGGGGGGGGGGAAGTTGGAAAGATGATACCAGTGAAAGACATATGAAATTAATGCACTGGGAAAGTCAAAAATAAATCTAGGGCTAGGGAAGAGAAAGAATCCAGACATTCAGACTGGTCTCCTGGGTACAGGACTGCTTGGGACTGTGTTTGCTCCTTCTTCAAAGCGAACACTGCTTGCACCTCCTTCCAGGCTGGGACACAGTGGGCCTGGGGCTAAAAGGATCAAACCTTGCAGAGAGCAAGCTGAGTCTGTTCTGTTACTGTTGTCTTCCTTGGTGAGGCCCCTCAGCCTTTGCTTTGCAAACAGGGCTCTAAAAACATCACTTGAGCTCCCTGGAGTCTGCAGCCAACCCTCCTCTAATACACAGCCAAGAGTGGGCTACCAAACCTTCTGCTCAGGCTGCCCACGTGGGCTCTGGCAATGAGCACAGGCTGCCCCTACTCTCGTTACCTACAATGCTTTGGTGGCATCATTGTCAGCACAGCCGAGCTGCTGCCCCAGAGCAGGGTGGATGCAGCTGAGGAGTGCCCATGGACAAGAACCAATCCACTGACAGATGGTTATAGAACCCATCACTAAAACCTCACTGAAGTTTTTCAGGCAGAAAGAGGTCAAGAGCTCGTGGTAGTACTGAAATAAGAGTTTTGCCAAGGAGCACAGCCTGAATAAAGGCAAGGGAACATGAAAGCCAGGAGACTATGCCAGACAAAAGCAACAGTGACACTTCTAATAACCTTGTTGCTCTGGAAAGTGAAAGATCAGAGCACAACTTCATGCAAAGGCTAATGTAACAGATCAACTCCCTCAGCACCCCCTGCTTTTCACAGATTAGTCCTTCAAGCAGTTTTCAAATCTCTCTCCACTACCATTAATATGGCAGAGTGTGTCCCAAAGAAAGATTCTAGGTTTTCCAAGAAAAACAAAGCAACCACATTTTCTACAATAAGAGATCAGTCTCCATTGCCTTTAAAACAGTGGCTTTTTCAATGTGGCTTTTCCTCTGTTATATTATGTTATCTCTTCCCTTCTATAGACTTGATCCCAAAAAAGGAAGTTTTCATATAAAACATCTTAAGAGTTGAAAATGTACAGTTCATATATATGCAATTTGTACGACCAGATGTTTCTGTATATAGATAGTTGCATGTTTGCTAGTCAGTGTAGACAGAAGTAGCTAAAAGGCAACTAAAACAACAGTATTTCATTGCAAACAGGAACTAACAGACTTCAAAGTAAAGTATTTTACATTAACACAGGTTTTGCAGCTTTTCAAGTTAGTTTTCATCAGGTACTTGGTATACAGTAAAACTCTGATCTACCTTTATTTATAGTTGCATCTTTCCAGGCAGAGATTTTTAATATTCTCTTTTTAATATTACTAATCCTGAAATGAAGAGTCAGATGTGTAACACATTCCCAGGCAATAGCTTAATGTACTGTAGAAAAGTCAGTTTTGTTTACCAAGGACTAGAATTCACTTCAGTAACATTCCCTGAGGCAATCCATGATTTTATTTTTTTGTCCTGGAATCATTTGTGTACAGTTGCTGTTCTGTTCCAGACTGCTTTGTTTCTTTAAAAATAAACACTTAGAAAAAGACATCTGTTAACTTTCATTGCTAATTTTATATTTTAGCAATTATGCTTCCCCTTAATACCCTCTTCTTTTCGTCTCTTTCCCCTCCAAAAATTGCAAGTTAACAACACAGCAAGTCTGTGTGCTTGATTTTTGCAAGACAGGGATTCAGATCTTTAAATGAATGTTAATTTTTGGAACTGAAAAGAATGTAGTGGATAACAGAACATAATATGCCATGAGTAGTCTAAAATTTGTGTTACTCAAACTGCAGTTATTCTCTCTTTGAGAGAGAATCTGTGGTGCTAAAATGATCAAGGGTGAGGAGACAGGGTAGGGGTAGAGAAACACATGAGGATCATCATCCCTGTCCACAGAAATGCACTGAGCTAGAACACTGTATCCTTACATTCCCAGTGGACTAAGGAGATTTCTCCTGATATAATTTCAACTTTAACATTTCAAAAAAGCCTGTGTATCATCAATGCACTTAAAGCTTTTAAGTTTTAGTAACTTAACTTTGTTTATAAAACAAACACACACAAGCACACTTCCTAGAGTGCAAAATGCTTAAATACTTCAGTGACAGAACTCCACATGTAGTTTTTGGAACAGTAAATCCTCTTGATGTCATAGTCAGCTTCTTCCATTGCCAGCAACGGTTGCATTGAACTACCCAAAACTGCAGCAAACCCAGGAGTGAGTAACTCTGTATTGTCTCTTCAGTTCTGCAGAGATCCTGGTTCATTTGTATAAACTCATTGTTGGACTTTGATACATGCACATGTAAGCATCACAAAGCAGTCTTCGTGCACAACCTTGGATTTTCCTGGAATCCAGTGAGTGCAGTTCTTCTAGAGACATCTTCAGGTATTCACCAACTTCTGGACATGGGGTAACTTGTGGAATGTTAAAGCCATTCTGACCACCTTTTAAACCATAAGGAAAGAAGGAGAAGCAAATTAGAAGAGCATCTACGTATATTTGCTCTTTATAATGTACTTTTATTATGACAGCATCACCAGTTCTTGAAAACACCTTCTAAAAAACTTAAATATGCCACACTAGACTGCTCCATGGTAAGCACCTATGAGAAGTGTATTGTTCAAGAAATCACAATTAGAATCAGAATATCTTGGAGTATTTACCAACAAACCACACCCACACAAGCTTTGGGTTTTCATTAACACTAAAAATTCTGTACTACTTTAGGAGAGTGACCTGAATACAAAAACCACCTCACATGCACTGAATTTGTTAATAACATGACAACTGGTAACAGCTGATGAATTTACAAACCATGTCTGTACCTAACTAGCAAGACTAAGGCAGGGTTTACTGCCTGGCCATTTTCCACATAAAAATGAGCAAATTCAAATAACACAAGTATGGACATCCTGCTGTTCCCAGCAGAGATTTTTAGCTTATGAAGAAAAGCTGAAGAAAAATATCAGCAATAAAAAAAAAAACCACCACCACCAACAACAACCACCAAACAAAAAACCACCACCAAAAACCCCAACCACCCCTAAGATCAGCAGGAAATATTTCCAGCATCTCATGTGACTACATTCCTGAAATAAAGTGGTTCTTTACAAACTTCAGTCATACATATTTCAAGCACTCTGAAGCAAATCTTGATTGTTTCCTGGCTGTTGTAAGAAAGTGACTTTACTTCTTCATTTTCATTTTCAACAGGAGGCAAGATTCTTCTCTCCCTGCCAACTCACACTGTCACAGAGGGGTTCAAGAATACTTCTTGTAAAAATCATTACTATGTGTCTGACATTTAATCTATTACTGTTTTTCTCAGGCACCAGAATTGAGAGAGTCCATATCTAAATGGGATCTGTTTAAACAGCAGTATCTATCTAAGAAAACACTTATTTTACCAACATTTGTATTATTACAGGGTTACAATTTCCCACTGATAACTCTAAAGGGATTTAAGGGAATAGCATAGATGTTGTAATGCGTGACTATTTCCTTTATTGTAAAGACATCTACCATAAATCATTTAAGAAAAAGCAAGAAAAACATTTGCATGCTAACTGATAATCATTTACATCAACTTAAATATAAACTGAAAGTACATTCCTGCAGTTGATTATTTAAAATAAATTGTCTCTGCCAAATTTGCAAAGCATAGGAAAATGTATAAGGAGTCCTGCTAGGAAACTTCTGCAGTTACTTCTGTACCATCTGATTAGCAAGGTATCCAATTGAGGTGAAATTCAGATTATGCAAATCAGCAGCTGCCATGAGATCAATGTGCTGGGGTAAGGCTGATTCAAGATCAGTATCCCAGCATCAAGTACATCAAGTTAAACGATACTAATATCCCCAAAATTTTAGAAAATAGTGACTGAAATCTCAAATACATATACAAACAAGGAAGAGAAAGTGAAGAGAGTAGATGAGGGGTTACCATCCCGATCTGCCATGCTGTCGAAGAAGAGCCAGGCGGAGTCGTCCCTGCCGTACTTCACAAAGGCCACGTAGTGGCTGGTCTCGATGCACAGCACTGCAAACAGCTCCATCTTCTGCGAGGGGATGCAGCCGTGCCGCCAGTCCCAGTCTGGCAGATCCTTAGGAAGTGACAATGGATTGAATTTATGACTCTGTCTCTTGGGATGAAGATGAACCTACAATTGAAGTGATATTTCAGAAAAGAAAAAACACCCTGTAAGATTATTTGTTTCAGCCGCAGACAAAGCTAAAAAGAACATTACTGCTGAACAGAAGATTAATGGTGTTAGAGAAGGAACTGCAATAACAGCAGCTGACTAAACGTTTCTTCTATTTTTCCCCACCAGTGTAGTTCAATATTGCCCAGAAAATTCAAATCTAAGCTTAGAAGGGAGATCAGGTTTAATGTAACAGTTTTCTACTATGCTCAGATTTGTAAACAAGCCATGACTGACATCTTCATGCAATTGCCAAACAGCAAAACACAGCATTTCTGTCATGAATTTATCAACTCTAACAAGGTAGCATGTACATAAGATTAGGATTTGAAACACATGGTTACTACTTCTCCACCGTGTCCAGTCCAGGATTTGGCAGTTGCCATGCTGATAAACACATTGCAGGAGTTGCTGATCTGTCACCAAAGGAGGCACTTTACTTGGTGCTACGCTGGTGCCGGTGAGGAACTCTCACTATGCTCTTTGCCTTTCTGTTGATTATCACGGAATTAACCATTTGGGTTAAACCCATGTGAACAGCAAAGACAAGCACTTACTTGTGTATTGCACGTTTTGCAGAACTGCTTGATTTTGCCAGCAGAAATATCAGTGTCTTCATAACACTCCCTGCACTCATACATAGCGAGCCCTCCGCAGATTCGGCACTGCCTGGGAGCTGCATTGGCAACAAAGGCATTAGTCTCCAGGCTGGGGAGGTGTTTTTTATTTAAGAAAAGGAATATGAAAATGAAGGAGAACTATCATTTTAAATAGAGAAAGACACTACATTAAAAAAAGTTCAAATGAGATCATCAAAACAGAAATGTACCACTCTATTCAACTTCTCTTTAGTGCAATGTGGATTAAGAGAAAAACATTTACACTGGTATGTGGCAAAACAAGATGATAAACATCAAGTGCATGAACAAGCAAAAACAGGCTTTCAAATTATGTTAGCTCTCTCTCATCACAGTGATACAGGTAGCTTAGCCCCTACAGCTGTCAACACCAGAAAGAAAAAAAAAAAGCGAAAAAAAGGCATAAGCTGAAGGCCAAGACAGTGAAAGAAAGGTCACAACTACTTCAGAGATTATTATTCTAATGAGTTTTGGCAGTTTTATTAATTCTTATCTCAATTTTAAAACCAAGTGTCCTTCCTTAGGTAATGCAATGAAAAACTTCAGTGGATGACCAATGTCAGAGACTTTGGTCACAAAAAGAAGTGATATAATTATGGCTGAGAAATGCACAGTCACAAATGACACAGGTGCACATCCTCATCTCAGGTTCTCTTCTAGTCTGATGAACTAATGAATGGCCATATTAATGAACTGCTTTGCTGCTAATAACTTGATTTTAAAAACAGTCCTGAAATAAGTTCAGTTGTACAGATACTCAAGACTTAAATAAACATAATCAAGGAAGTTGTATTCTGTACATTCTTCTGAATGAGAGCATCTAATTGACATGAGGGGAAAAAAAGCCTTCTAGCCAGTAAACTTTTATTTCTCCTCAGCCTGAGCATCTCACACTGTCTTGGTAAATATCTAACAGAAAAAAAAAAACCAAATCCCCCAGCAGTACAAGGAACACTTCCACTGTGTTAGTCACTCTCAGCAACTCTCTCTCATTATACAATGAAATGTTATATACTTACTGTCTTCAAGTAAGTCTGTTATATTTAATTCCAAAGATGGAAAAATTTTATTGAACATTTTGAAATCTTTTCCAAACCGGGGCATCTGGATAATCAGGCAAGAGGGTGCCTAAGTAAAATGCCAGAATATAATGTAATGAGCTTGAGATAAATAATTATCTAACTTCACAGACATTCTTCTAATGCTATAAATATAGTCATGGTATATAAACTCAGCCCACAGGCAGAGGTATCTCAAAGTATTAGTCCTTAAAACAACTTATGGCAGCAGCTAAGAAGTTTTCTTTTAGGAATTCTTTACCTAAATCTCTTTGATCTGTTCAGTCAAAGAATATATGTAATTAAGTGAACCTTAAAATATTTTTGCTATCCTGGACAGGATCCTGGATCACTGGCACAATATTCCCATTTCCAACATGTCTGCATGTTTTTAACACCAAATCCTACTTTTCTCCCATTGCTGAATGGACATATATTGATTGCTTCTAACAAGGCAACAGCTGTCACCAACCTCTGCAAACTTCAAGTTGCTGTTGATGAATGACCACTCTAGTAACTGCTGAATTGTTGGGACTCCAACTTTCTCATTTTTGTCCATAAATATTTGATAGAAGTAACAGTCTTGTACTTTCTGACCTGCTGATCTAAAAACAGATTTAAAGAAAAAAAACCAAACAGATTCTGAAGCTCTACTGTTATGATTACTGTATCTTACTAGGAAAATAACATCTACATGAAAATAGTCTACAAAACGTCCTCTCTGCATTGAAGTAGACTGTGCTTTGAAAAAACCCAAACAAACAACAAAGCCAAACAAAATACAGTCCCCAGCCCCCACCACCAAAGTGACAGGCAGTCAAGTATAAAGTGGGAACTGGTTATGGAAAAATTTAAAGATAAGAAATCTGTGTGAGTTCAGAACATGTTTTAAAAACATATGCCTATTCATGGCTGAACTACCAACTGAGAAATACTTCCTCAGCATCTGCATCAAAAGCTCCAAGACAATACAGCAGCTTTCATTGGCGAGACAATTAGGAGTTTCAGTAATAAAATATCAAATGAAACAACAATAATTATCTTCAGTATGATGGGTTTAATGAAACATTTCCTCCAAATTAGGGAGATATTTACACTGCTTCCTGCAGTGGAAGTCTCACACAGATGGCTTGTGTTGCTGGACTTGCTCTATAGTTAGCAGAGAACTCTCCAAAAGGATAATCCAGATTCAAGGCTGTCGAGCTCTAATTGCTAAGACTCCTTCCACACCTAGTCCAACTCTGAGCCAGGTTACCACATAAAATGCCAATGCAAGCCATAGGAAGTAGTCTGGAGAAACTTCTTCATCCTCACCAAACCAAAAAAAAAAAAAAAGGAAAAAAACCCTTTCCACTAAACACACACATCCCTACCACAAACCAATGATCCCCTTCAAAAAACAAGAACCACAAAACCACAACACATTTTATATGGACAGGGAGAGGGACACAGGATTAAGCTACCCATTTAAGTATGTTTTGAGGCCAAATGTTCAAAATATAGTCAAATATCAAGTACCAACGTTTTCAGATAGTATTTCTGTTTAAATAAACATAAAACTGATCTATTTGGGAAGAGATCTTCAGATAAGTAATTCAACCTCCTCTGGAAGTACAAAAGAAAGTATATAGAAGACTCTGCTCAGGTTGAACAAGTGGTTTTTGCTACTATGGAGTAAAAGCATATAGGACTAACCAGCCTCTAACAGCACAAGAAAACTGTTAAGGAGGAGCCGTTTCATCCCAGCATCAAAAGTTCTTGGGAACTTCCATCAAATTTGCTATAAACTGTAACCTTCTCCCATCCCAGGCAGCATTTAAGCCAATGTTGCTTTTTAGAGTACTCAGATGTTGGGAGGATTCTAAGAGCATGATGGTCAGTGTTATCACTACTAAGAAGAAAGGAGACTTCTGAATTGCCCTCGAGGAGTTCAGGTATGTGCACAGTACACACAAAACTCTGGTGCTAAAAGCTGAATGGTGCAACATAAATTTTGTTCTGTGTATGGCACAGACACAACAAAACCCTTGAAGGCAAAAAAGATAAAATTCACCTTATTTTCAACAGTGGCTCAACTCTTAGAATATGGTGAAATAAAATATTCAAAAACTCTTCTGGATCTGGAGGGAGAGGAGAGAAAACTTTTGTTAGTATGCAAAACCAGATACATTATTCAAGGTTCATTGAAAGTGAAAGTTTTCAACATTTTCATAGGAAAAAAGTAACAGTTCATTTTTACAGCTTTATTACCTCAATAAGATTATGACAAACTATGAATATTTTCGCAACAAACCTCTATTTATTCTTTTAGTGTTAAATGGCCCTAATAAAAGGTACAGGCTCAACAGGGTAACAAAGCTTTCCAGTAAAAATTAAAAAGATGCTCTGTATTTCAGAGGAATCATTTGGCACTATCATCCCTGCCACTAACTGCAGTAAATACTGGTTCCAGCATTCAGTATTTACAAAGAAAGTAGTATTCTTTTGAATAAAAGCAAAACAGCTACATAATACAATGCTAATTAATCACTATATGCAGCAGGAGATCAAAAAGTTGGGAACTGATTTTTCTAACACCATTTGAACATTTCATTTCTTAAAATACAACATAACCATTGTAACAATGAAATGCTATAGTGCCTCAGGGATCAAAGAAACACCCAGCCTTATTACAGTCTTCTCCACTAACTGCTAGAAGGGAGCTCCAGGGGCACAGGAAGGCACTAAAGAAGTCCAGGAAGTGGCATTGTTCAGCTAGGGTTCCTTACATACCTGAAGAAGCAGAAAAGACCTTTTTAGCAGCCAATGGTCACTCAGATCTCTGGTAGAGACACTACTGCCACAGAGAAATATCTGGGTGTTTTGTTCTGGTGTAATTATATAGCAAGGTTCCTCAGTTCCCTTGTACTAGATTCTTGTAAGTCTCAAAAAAAGCCAAACCTCCCCCATTACCTTTTTCCTCTGAAGTGAATCCTGATGCAGCCTCAACTTTTTCAAGTATTTTCCTCAGTTTCATTATTTTTGTAGCACATACATATCCATATCTAAGATAAATGGGTTTAATAAGCTATTAGCTAGTTTGTGATCAAGTCAGAGAAATAAAAAAAAGCCAAAACCTACCACTTAAATACTGAAATACAGGTTCTTTAATCCTTTTTTAACTGCATAAAGTATTTCTTCAAAACTATATACTGATTTCTCATATTTAATCTGACTCTCAGTTTTCTTAACGTAGTATAAATTTAATGCAGTGCTCAATGTTCTTTTAGAACTTTTAAGAGCATTTTTAATCATCAGCTTACCAGGGTAACTGTTTTCAGATTTGTCAGTCAATTACTTTTGATTTGTTTACACTCTAATTTGCACCACTTAATATATCATTTCAGAATGTCACATAATAACAGCATTGTGGGAGTTGTTAACAAAAAAAAATTCAATATTTGAGAAAAAGACAAAGAGCTGTACTGACCTAAGAAGCTGAGGCTTTGAGCATTCAGTCTTTTCCCCTAAAGTTTTAAGCATGGTAAAAGGACAGTAAGACATTCAGCCACCTCAGGCACCTGAGATTTCTGCTACTCAGTGTGTATCCTGCTATCTTACCTATTCCACACACCTGGAACATACCAGGCAAAGCACATACTCCCTGACAAGAACAAAGCTTCAAGGGCCAATATTTTTATTTATCAAAATGAAAACTTTGTCATAAATCGTTCACTGACAGCCCACAAAACTTTGGAACTACAACTGTATTATTCACATGTTTGAAAAAAATCGAGCTTAAGAACAATAACTTTTCATGGAGATTTTTGTTGCATCTCCTTTGTTCATTGTGCCTAAGAAATGACAAAGCTCATACTACGTTCTTTCAAGAAGAGCATTTTGGCCACTTGTAGACCACATGTAAAAACTAATGAAACTTCTAAAGCCCTGCTAAATCTAGCAAGCTGTGAAATTCCATATAAGATAACCCAAATAATTTTCTTGTTAAGTACAACAGCATTAAGAACATGTAAGTATGAATGCTGTGAACAAACGTAACTTGTATTTATCAATACTTTTGTATTCATACTTTTATGAATTTTACAATAGCTTTGTGCTCATCTATTTCCAAGTAAGAAACTAGAGAAAATATTTTATCAGCAAACAGTGAATAAATCTTTCCAGTTATCACTGATTAAATTTGCTATGAAGAAAAAGTAAAAATACTTAAAAAAAAATACACTGAGTAGCAGCAGGTAGCCAAACTTCTCAGATTTGCAGTAGGAATGCAAACACTGCAGGATCTCTCTAATTCATGTTAGACAGAGACCAGTTCTTGTCTTTACTTACATTCTCAGAGGATTCACAATCTCTGTCCGCAGCAGCTCCTGAGTCTCACTATAATACTCTACATCATTCATTTCTTTAGGTCTGAGTAGCACAGTGTCCAAAACAGAGCTAAAAGAAAACAGGCTACAAAGAAAAAAGGAAAAAAAGGAAGGTGTTTCGACCATTCAGATGCCTGCACAACATAAGACAAACCAAGCAAAGCCACAGAAGAATTAGAGAACTAAACAAACTCAAAAAGAGGCAGTTAAGGACAGGGGACACAGCTGTGCTAAATAGCAAAATCCACTCCAACCCAGTATCCTTTCTGCAGCAAAGTACAGAACCAGCTGCCCAGGCAGGATTTTGCAAAGAAGCTGTAAGAGGCATTTCCCTCCCTCCAGCCCCTGGCCTGTGTCCTCCTCATCCTTCAACCATTTGCAGGCCAGGGACTCCCTCAGTCTAAACAAGCAGATCCATAAGGGCCAGTCCAGTTTGGACATGACCAGCACTTCACTGCTGGCACGGGGAGGGCACAGGGACTGCAGCACAGGACACTGGGATGCACAGTAATACACACAGACACTCACTCAAGCAAGGATCACATGTTCTGCATTTCTAGCATGGGATGCCACTATACAAATTATGAACTTACCAGAATAAGGTGGAGTCTAAGTAACAGGAGTTGTAATGACCCTGGATACCTTTCTTCTTTCCAATCATTGTCTCTAAACCTTCTTTTTCCATTTTTGGAGGAGTGTTTTCTTCTACCACTTCACTTAAGTAACCTCCAAAGGCTGAAATTTTTTTTTTCAAAAGACACTTTAAGGCCTCAAATTTTATCCCCCTTGAGATTTTCCTATTAATGTTTTATAGCTAAGTTGCTGTCTTAGTGTAAGCATTCCTTCTCTGGACTAGAAAAGCATTTTATTATAGCTGAGACTCACTGTCTTCCAGAGAATGAACAAGGCCTTACATTTCACATTAGAGTGCTTCAGAAAGCCTGCAGCACTGAATTAATTTTATCCATAGGAATGAAGTTCTCTTCATTACAAACACCCTGTTCACACTATCTTACAAGTATCAGACACTTTTCTTTGCTGTTGTCCCAGGCAATTACAACATGACCCAAGAAATCTAAAATACTTGAAGTTAGGGGAAAAAATGTTTTTCACCACTAACTTCCATCATAAAAATACATGTTTTTCTTTGTTAATATTTAGAGAATAAAATAAATAGATGTTATAGATTATAGAAAAATAACTGCCTTTATTTCTGTTAATGCAATCATACAATGCTAGAGTTGCAAATACCATTTTCAGCAAGACTGTTTTAAAATTTCTAAAGTAAAAAGTGTACAGCATAAAAAAATCCCATAATTTTATGACATTTCTTTAAATATATGAACATTTTCTTGTTTTAAAGCATAAAAAAATAATTCAAGAATCACTCTACTCTGTACAGGCTGATCTTCTATTAATTAATCTCAATTAAGTAATACCTGTACAGATCTCCGAGAGTTCAATACAAAGAACTTACTGCAGGAATGAATGAAACAAAAGCCCTGGCCAGTTCCCAGCTGATGAACAAGAAATAAGCAGAAGGTCAGTACCTAGAGAGTTGCAGCGCTCGATCTGGTTGGAAACGGGCTGGAGTGAGGCAAACCTGGAATCTGGCCTGCAGCTTTTGAGTTTAACAAAAAGAGCTTTCTTTGGAGCACATGTGAAGTATCGAGTTCCTTTAAATGTTCCGTCTGTACAGCCTGCACATTCATCTTCCTGAAAATTCAATTGAGAATTCACTGGTTTTATTTCCACAATTCTGCAGTAAGACATTTGATAAAGTATCTACCCACAAGTCACCCTTCTGCTACTCTGAAGAGTGCTATACACAGTTTCTGCAATTTAGTACCCAAAGCCTTGACTGAGGTGTCATTTACCTGGATTTATTGAGAAAATTATGAGTTGCAGGTTTCTTTATTCATGCTTAAACTCCAAATTAAAACAAAAATTCCATCAGAAGCAGCATGGTGGAGGTGGGAGGAGAGACTGTGAATTTAACCTAGTCCAGATTCCTCCTCTAGTTAGCACTTTTTACCACTTAATTAAAATCACTGAGCGTGGGGTAGTTTGAACAATTTCAGTGTGACTTGGCTGCACAAGAGAAATGCCTGCTTCAAAACACACGAACTGTACATCAAGGAGAGACAAACTAGGAGTGAACAACAAGAAACTGTTACCTTTGAGAACAGGATTTAAGGTATATTGCCTGCTTACTAACAATGGCTAGGCTTTAATACAGAAATGCATGGGTGGCACCCAGGTTAATGCATGACACCCCCTAAGGAGCAAACTGTGGCAAACTGTGGCTTCAACTTCACCCAAAACACCCACAAGGATTAGGACTTTTGTAACAGCTGGAATTCTAACCACATTCTCACATACTTTGCTTGTGTTTTACATAATTTTATGCTGCTTTATGTAATATTTTATTGAACATTATCCCCAAATAAAGAATCCCATCTCCCTAATTGTGTACACATTAATTTAACCAATACCCCATCACAACCTCAGCAGCAGCTGCCACAGAGGGAATGTCAGTACACAACAGCAATTCATGTTTGAAGCAACTGTGGTATTTTTTTACAAAGGACCCACAGAAATTCATAAAGCACATGGCTGTCAAATCAACAATATCACCACTGTCAATTATCAAAACCAGTCTTATGGCTCTGACAGTCATCACTCTGACTGCCTGTTTGCTGATATGCAAACAACAAACAAAAAATTATATTCAACAAAGACTACTACGGCTAGAGAATTTTATATAAATTTCCATTTCAAAGGACCTTCAAATGTCATTTTTCAATTATAAACTCCATAATGTAAGCAAAGAACAATCCCTTAAAGCAAGGAAGTGGTCAGCCCTACAAATTCCATTGCCCATTGTGATACAAACACATCTCAGAGCCTATTAACAGGGTAAGGTGTAGGGCAGCCACAAATCAGAGCTTATCATAGAATTTAGCCCTAAGGAGATCACATGGCAACCTGTTTGGGCAAATCCCCAAACAGACTGGCTGCTTTTGCAGCATATACAGGCATAGCTCTGAGAAACAAAACTAGTAATTAATATGAACTAGAATTTATATTTACCAGTTCCAGTCCTGCTAATACTTCATTTACTCCAGGGGGCTGGCCAATCCAGCGGATTACTCCATAGAAAGGAGGATTTTCTTTAACTTCAGCCAAGGAACCTGCTTCAAGACCATGGGAGTTTCCAAGTGGGCTTGCTGTCGATGGACTTTCTTGGCTAGCTGTAGTATTCACATCACCCATGACAGACTGAACAGATAAAGAGAGAGGACTATGTCCCATGGTACCATTAGTGCTTGTTGTTTTTGTCAAGCTAAAGGGGAGGGAGTGAAATCTGTTTTCTGTAGACACAGAGTTTGTTAAAGGTGGCTGCAGTGGTGGTGAAGAATGCCCAAATCCAGAAGATGAATCAGTAAGTGACTTTGAAGGGTCTTCAGCAGCTGTTAAAATCAAAACCAAGATGTTAGTAAGTGTTGGGTTGGGGTTTTCCCTGTATTAAAAAGGAAAGACTTGGCTCTCAAACCAGCCACATCTGATGTAACAGGTGGGAAGCACTAACAGCTGGGGACATTTAGGAAGATTCTTGTCACTTGGCAACACTGGAGACACAGAACTGACTGAGCAGACACTCCTGCAGTCCCACCACTTTTACCACAAGCAACAGAAATGAACAGCACAGAAAAAGGAGATGTTAGAAACTACAGGAAGGTTTAGACTGAAATCCTTTTTTTCATCTTCACATGAGGCTTTTTCTCTGAACATGAGTTAACAGCCACAAGGATTATGATTGTAAGGGGCAAAACTAGAAGGAGCTCATTGGTCATTGTGACTGAGGAAATGATTAGGTTCACAGCTTATAGAGACATAAATAATTGCTTGCAGATATGACTTGCAAATGGAAAAGTGCTTATTGCCCTTACTATCACAATATACTTTGGTTCTAATACAGGAAATCTATCAGTGCCTATAAAGAATAAAGGACTTAAATATGTCACGACCAATGCAGTGCCTGATAAAAGAGATCAGAACTACATGGAACAGCACAAGCACTCTGTCTTCTCTCATCTCTCTACATAGTCAGAGAATACCCTGAGTTAGAAGGGTCTCTAATACACAATTGATATTCACAGAACAAATCTCTTCATCTTCACATATTTTCCCATGCTGTTTCATTAAATGAAGTAAATGTCTTAAAAAATGTTAAAAAAAAGACATCTGTTACAGAACCAAGAACAATTTGAATCCATTTTCTTTTGTGTTTCAAGGAACTCAGGGGCTACTGCTGCTATAGGTTTCCATTATAAATTATTAGTTTAGTATTTACCCCTTCAGTCACTAAGCCAGTGAGACACACTTTTCTGAAGTTTACTACGAAAGAAAAAAAAAAATAGGTCTGGAAGCAAATCAGGATATATTGTTCCTTTAAGTATGTGCACTCATACTTTCAAAAACCAAAAGAGAGGTTTTACAGAAACAACTTTTTAAACATACAGAAAAAACCCGTGTATACTTAGATTATTTCCCCACTCCCACTTTGAGACTGATCAGCTGCCATGGCACAATATTACAGTTCCCTTGGATCTGTAACATAGCTACAAAGACAGGCAAGATACTATTACTCTGTACACTCAGCTACAAGGAATATCTTCATGTCTTCCATCCCAGCCTCAGCTTTTATTCTGCCCGTGAGACATGTGCATTCCCACAGAGCTGCACATGAGTTGCCAAGAACATAATCTCCTACATGCAGAATAAAACCACAGGTCACACCAAGACAGAGTACATTTCACTGGGGTTTCAAGATGCTTTTTATAATGTGGTATGTATTCCACTAAGAAAACACAGTCCAACTGTTTTACATTTAATCTCATCCTTGTTTTATTTGAAGAACATAATACAGTCTAGTTTTGTTTTGTAGGTTTTAAAAATAAATACATAAAAAAATACCCTCTCTCTTTACCTTCATCAATATACCATGGGGGTTTTGTTTTTGTTTGAGGTTGAGAGTCAACTGATGAGCCATTTAATGTATAGAAGACTTCAGATCTGCTTCTATTTCCAGGTTCAGAGGTAGATCCTGGAAAACAACAAATTTTATTGAAGAAATTATTTACAAAAGGTCACCTACACTCTTATTTCATAGTATAAATTTGTTACTACACTTTCAAGAAAACACAACTGCCTTTCCACAAAGGAGGAAACTCCCATCAAAGGCTAACACAGTTCTAAGCTTTCAACAAGGTAAAAGTCCACACCAAATCAACATACACTCTGAGCTGAAATTTCAAGTCACCAAGCTGAAAAGAAGGCAGAAAATATCTCTCAAAAGCAAATTTTTCATTACTATAAATTATGGATATAGGAAAGTATTTGCAATACAGTTACAGCAGGTGGGTCACTACAATTTCACAGTAGGCAAATAAATTACCGATCCAATTCCAATTCTATAACTTGTGCCAACATTTAACCACAATGAAGATCAGCTACACTGAAGATAATCTCTGCCACCCTCCAATGCCAGGTAAAATGACAGCTTACAGAATATACTATCATTAGTATTCTACTACCCAATGTAGCCACTAGTAAACTCAAAAGACACTGAATTTTGATTTCTGCTTTCAAAAAAAANAAAAAAAAAAAAAAGATACATTGCTTCTCCAATTGCTTCTCCTCAGTTTTGTTGGTGTTTTGTTTTTGGGGTTTTTTTTTTTTTCCTGGGAGGGTTTTCAGAGCCAGACAAAAAGAGAGTCAAGGAAGTTTATATTTTGGGAATTCAGTTCTGGTTTTGAATCACAGCCAAATTAATACAGTCACTATTAAGTAGATCTGCTCCTGGGCTAAAAATTTTGAAGTTACTAGTTCTGCAAGAAAACAACAGCAAACTATATTTATTAAAAACTAAAACAAAACAATAAACACACACCACACTTTCAGAGAAACAGAGTGCAGCCCTGACATGGTGATACTAGACAGCTAGGTAATATGGTCTTGAATTTTTACTAAACCTCAAACTGTTTTTCATGAAAATTAAGGCAGTTTGAGCAATCCTAACTTAAACTGTCTACCATCTTCATAATGATTAAATAAATTCATACTATACTTCAGAGAAATTTAACTTTTAACTACAGTTGGACTTGATGATCTTAAAGGTCTCTGCCAACCTTGATAATTCAATGAACTTGACACATAACTGAAGTAATAAATCAACTGACAGAAAAGACAATACTGTTTTGCAAGCAAAATCTTATGTAAGTAAAGAAAATCCCATACGTTACCTATAGCCTTTGGCTTACTATGATTGAACAAGCTTTTGTCACCACTTCTTGAGGTATAGGCAAGCTTGGGAGGTCTCCTGTCCTGTGACACAGTCTCTAAGACATGGCACATGAAGAGAGTATTAGCTTCTATTTTCTGTGTTTTCACTCTACACAAAGTCCACCTCAAAATGTAATGAACAAAGCTCTGCCATCACAAGCTTTAAAACATTGAGTGGAACAAAGCCTTGTTTGGCACATAACCAACATTTTATGTGTATACAATCTGCTTTTATCACATCAGCAATTGCTCACTGCCAAGTTTACCATTACTTCTTGAACACATCAAATAGGTTGACTTCAGATCCTTCATGGTATGTATGTATTTCCATTATGGGAAACAGATGCAAGAAATTTCAAGGTTTTTTTTCTACCAGCACAACTACAATAAATGCTGTTTACAAAAAATGGAGAAGTCTCCATGAATTCTCCAGAGAAGAGCAGAAAATTCCTGCAAAAGCATGCATCTCAACTAAACCAGCAAGCAGGAGGTAGATGTATGAAAAGTCAAATTGAAGAGTGAGAGCAACAATTACACACTAGAGACTCATTAGAACCTGCCTAGAGATAGAGCCCAAAAAAGCCTCATATAAATTTTTCTTTCTTCAGAAAAGGAAATCAGGGAACTGTAGTTGTTAGAAGTTAACACTATTCAGTGAATTGCTGCAGTGAATTTTTCCACAGTCTTGACAGGCATTTCCAAGTATTTATTCACAGAATGCATACATAATACTGTCAACACCCTTCAAGCACAGAAAGAACAGCTTTCTGATCAAGGTATTTGAACTCCTAGAGTAAACTGAACAACAGTCCATAGAAAAGATTCCCATTACAGACACTCAGATATTCATGCATATTATACACTGCATAGTATTGTAAATACTATACAATTTGACAGGAACTGTGTTCAGTATTAAAGGTTTTCTGCTAGTGAGACTGTAACCCAAAGGAGGGGAAAACTGAAGAGAAGTATAACACAGAAGGTAATTCATGTGAATTTAGGATATTAATTCTGCAGCATTGTTTTAATCATATAACTGTGCCTAGGTAGAGGATGTCCTAGATGTTATCAAAGTCTGCCTTCTGGTTAAGAAAGCAGGGCATACCTGGAATAACATCATTGATATGCAAAAGAAGTGTACTTTCAACACTTGCAAAACTGCACAGCTGTATTCCATTATATCTTCCATCCCAGTTTCCAATCGGATTATCCTAAAAATAGAAAAACATTACATATATCCCAAAAGAAGATTTACATCATACTGAGTACACACATATGTCTTTAGGAATATAAAAAGTAGGAAAATGAAAGGTTTGACAACATCTACTTTTTCCTGTAACCAATTTTGTATTTAGAATAGGCAAACATCACAGCCTTTAAAGACAAAAGTTTAAAAACCTTATCTCTTGAGAAACACTTCCTACTTTAACCAGCATTTTTCTAAAAAATGTTATTCATAAACAAGCTAGAGCAAATCCAGTGCATTTTTAGGGAACAGCTATTGCAATCAAGAAAATGGAAGCATCTAACCTACAAAACCAGAACAATCTTGTACTACAAAAAATTTAAAAGCTGTTCATTTTAAAAAAAAATTATGTTGCTGGAAATAATTTTTAATGTCAAGCTTCACATTTTCTTGAAAGATCAGCTTTTGTACTTGAAACTCACACTTTTAAGGTAGAACAAAGTCAAACAACAGTTACATGAAAAAAAGCTTTTTAAAATGGCTAACAAAAGAAAAAGACATCCAGCCTACACTTTTAACAGGCAGAACAAAGCCAGTCTCACAAGACAAACACTCGACTCCATGACTTCAAGACTGACACCTAACATGGCAAGTAGCTCAGTGGAGGCTCCTCAGAGTAAGCGGAGTATTTCGCCTGAACTGTTTAGCATCAAATAGGACACCATTTACCTGATGCCAGGAAAGAATTACCACCAAGAGGCATCTTTGAACAGCGTTTATTTCCCATTTTTAGGTCAGCCTCCACTGAAGTAGCTTGTGGATAATGTTTCTTCTTCTACGTGCATGTCATTCACTAGCTAACACACATGCAGAAGTTATTAAAGTCAGATTATTTTCTTACCATGTCCACTCCAACAACGTATCCTAAACTTTCGTTTCCTGGTAAGACATCACAGAATATAACTGTCCCATACTCTATACTCTCTCCTATCTTCAGAGAAACCCTGGAGTTGATCTCCAGAGGAGGAAGTTCTACCTGCATTGCATCAACTGGAGCCGCATAGTCACTTTCCAGTTCATTGTCATCATCTTCCACCAGCTCCAGTTTGTCCAAAGCAACAAAAACCCCACAATCCTCATCACATCTAAAAAGCTGCTTGCCTTGGTATTGTCCATCAGTAAAGCCCTGACCACGACCTTCTTCCTAAGTGTTGGAGGAGGAAAAGGAAGGGGAAAAAAAAAAAAAAAAGATAAAAAACTGAATCATGTATTTTGTGAAAAACAGACTACTGAAAAAGCAGTAACATAACAGTAACAAAAAAGCAAAAAAACAAAAGCAGTAACAGTGTTTTGGACAAACTGCACTAAGAATTTACCTGATGAACTATTGTTATATTGAGAGAATTCTGTTGTCAGAATCTGTGGCAAATATACAAACTGTCTATTTGAGGGGAATAAAGAGCAAGATGTCATTAGATTACAGAGTAGCTGCAGGAAGAAGCCTTTATACTCAGAGAAGCATGTTTCCTTCAGGTGCAAATTTTGCTTCAATCATCAAATTTTTGCCATATCAAGACAAGACTACTTCATACTAGAATAATGCTAAGCATTCAAAAATTCCACTTATATGCCATATAAAGTGATATGATTTTCAGAAGCACTTGGGCCTGACGTCCCCTGAGGTTCTCAGTGGGAATTACAAAGAGTTCAGGAAAAGTTTAAAGAGTACTTTGAAAAATATACTTCTGCAACAAGAGGAGAACTGTCCTGAACCTAATCCTTCAATATCTTATGGTTGGCATTGATTTTTCAGAAATATCTCACAAGGAGCACAAAACAGATACATTCTCTATTTTAACTAGTTGCCATTAGACTTCTAGGGATCTACAAAAACAGCAGCCCTAAAATCCAACCCTGCGTTTATAGACTGTATTCTGACACAGGAAAACAAAGTACTCAGCAGAAATCTGAGAATCAGATATTCACCCAAAGAGGGATGCAAGTATTTTTGCCCAGAGAAGTTGTGGATGTCCCATCCATGGCAGTGTTCAAGACCAAAATGGATGGAGCTCAGGGGAACCTGGTCTAGTGGAAGGTGTCCCTGCCCATAGCAAGAGGTTTGGGACTAGATGATATTTAAGGTCTCTTCCAACCTAAACCATTCCATGATTCTATGAATTTAATTTTTCTGGGCTAGAGGACTCAGAGTATGTTCAAGTCTTTCTGCCAGCCCATGCACCACATCAAGCTTCACTTAACATGGAGATTACAAGGCCGATGTGATACGGCATGTTAACATAAAAGTATTTATGAGAAGACTGAAGGTAAAGTTTTTAGCCTTCTAGAAGAAAAAAAGGACTTCCTCCTTTTACTGAAGATGTATTTAGTTCACCTCATAAAGTATATCTAATACTACCCCTTAGCAAGTAACTTACCAGCAACTCTACTCCAAAGTATATTCCTGTCAGGGACCTTTCTTGCATTAAGGGTCCTCTGAAGCGAACAACTCCAGGATATTTATCATCCCCTGATCTCAGCTGTACTCTAACAGGTGAGCCAATATCTATCTGGACACCTTTAGCTAACCTGCTTTTGCTTTTAAACAAACTGTATCTTTCCTCACAGTTAGTAATAGCCAGAAGCAACTCAGCTAGTTTTTCATTTATTTCTATAACATCCTTCTCATCCACAAACAAGATTGCATGAGGTTGTTCCAGAATCTTTAATCCAATCTGCAGTTTCTTGCCTTTACAAGGAATATTTCTGGAGTGTGCCACAGAAGAACGGTCTTGAAAAAACTGCCCAATGCTACCTTTGGGCACTTTCAAGAGCTTTTGGGTCTGCTTGTCTATGACACTGCATTCTTGGAGAAGCAAGTAAAAGATCCGCTCTTCCCAATAGGATGAACTTGCTTTTTCTTGACTCCATAAGCCCGAATTCATTGTGATTAAAACTTTAAAAGCTGCACAGAAGTCTTCAAGAAAAATAAGCTCTTGATTTATGTGCAGTGATCTTTCCAAATTCTACTGGAGATTCCAATCTTTACGAAACAATGCAATATTCATTTTGCAAAGAAACACATTCAGAGCAGGAAGCCTAGAATAAAAAGAAAANAGAAGCCTTTATACTCAGAGAAGCATGTTTCCTTCAGGTGCAAATTTTGCTTCAATCATCAAATTTTTGCCATATCAAGACAAGACTACTTCATACTAGAATAATGCTAAGCATTCAAAAATTCCACTTATATGCCATATAAAGTGATATGATTTTCAGAAGCACTTGGGCCTGATGTCCCCTGAGGTTCTCAGTGGGAATTACAAAGAGTTCAGGAAAAGTTTAAAGAGTACTTTGAAAAATATACTTCTGCAACAAGAGGAGAACTGTCCTGAACCTAATCCTTCAATATCTTATGGTTGGCATTGATTTTTCAGAAATATCTCACAAGGAGCACAAAACAGATACATTCTCTATTTTAACTAGTTGCCATTAGACTTCTAGGGATCTACAAAAACAGCAGCCCTAAAATCCAACCCTGCGTTTATAGACTGTATTCTGACACAGGAAAACAAAGTACTCAGCAGAAATCTGAGAATCAGATATTCACCCAAAGAGGGATGCAAGTATTTTTGCCCAGAGAAGTTGTGGATGTCCCATCCATGGCAGTGTTCAAGACCAAAATGGATGGAGCTCAGGGGAACCTGGTCTAGTGGAAGGTGTCCCTGCCCATAGCAAGAGGTTTGGGACTAGATGATATTTAAGGTCTCTTCCAACCTAAACCATTCCATGATTCTACGAATTTAATTTTTCTGGGCTAGAGGACTCAGAGTATGTTCAAGTCTTTCTGCCAGCCCATGCACCACATCAAGCTTCACTTAACATGGAGATTACAAGGCCGATGTGATACGGCATGTTAACATAAAAGTATTTATGAGAAGACTGAAGGTAAAGTTTTTAGCCTTCTAGAAGAAAAAAAGGACTTCCTCCTTTTACTGAAGATGTATTTAGTTCACCTCATAAAGTATATCTAATACTACCCCTTAGCAAGTAACTTACCAGCAACTCTACTCCAAAGTATATTCCTGTCAGGGACCTTTCTTGCATTAAGGGTCCTCTGAAGCGAACAACTCCAGGATATTTATCATCCCCTGATCTCAGCTGTACTCTAACAGGTGAGCCAATATCTATCTGGACACCTTTAGCTAACCTGCTTTTGCTTTTAAACAAACTGTATCTTTCCTCACAGTTAGTAATAGCCAGAAGCAACTCAGCTAGTTTTTCATTTATTTCTATAACATCCTTCTCATCCACAAACAAGATTGCATGAGGTTGTTCCAGAATCTTTAATCCAATCTGCAGTTTCTTGCCTTTACAAGGAATATTTCTGGAGTGTGCCACAGAAGAACGGTCTTGAAAAAACTGCCCAATGCTACCTTTGGGCACTTTCAAGAGCTTTTGGGTCTGCTTGTCTATGACACTGCATTCTTGGAGAAGCAAGTAAAAGATCCGCTCTTCCCAATAGGATGAACTTGCTTTTTCTTGACTCCATAAGCCCGAATTCATTGTGATTAAAACTTTAAAAGCTGCACAGAAGTCTTCAAGAAAAATAAGCTCTTGATTTATGTGCAGTGATCTTTCCAAATTCTACTGGAGATTCCAATCTTTACGAAACAATGCAATATTCATTTTGCAAAGAAACACATTCAGAGCAGGAAGCCTAGAATAAAAAGAAAAGAAAAAAAAGACAAAATTGAATTGGGTAGGTACAGACAGTCTTAAGTAAAACATAAAACAATTGAAATATGTGACCAGACTCATGCCTCATACAAATCAGAGTTCAGCAAAACACAAGGCTGTGACCACAGTACCAGAACAGCCACTGTACCATGGACAGACCCATTTACCCATTTCTGCTCCTTACTGCTGTTTATTTCATTTCCTTCTCTAGTTCCTTGAAAAAACAGGTTGTGGAAAACATGTAATAAAATGCAGAAAAGAAAGAAAATACACAAGTGAAAGCAAAAAGAAAACTTAAGTGCAAATGAACATGAATAAACAACCTGCTTTAGTTTACAAATAATATTTTAATAAAACTTTCCACTATAAAGCTCTTTTACCATGCTTAGTGACTACTTGACAAAGTGTACTGCATCTGTCATCCTGCATAACATTTTGATTTAGTGAAGCAGAAAATTGTGTTGACAAAATAGAGCAGCAGAAAATGGGAACTTTAGTAACCTATAACAGCCATGTCTTTAATAGAAATGGACAGTTCCAGTAATATACAATATATGAAAAACCAAATTGTGCCAGCATTGCAACATGTAATTCTCAGAAAAATAATTGGAGGCTCTTATTTTTATCATTCTAGAAAGATCATTCACTTCAACAAAGTAAGAAATACTTCACTTTCAGTTACTAAAATACCATGGAAGCAAATACCTTAGTTAAACATCAACTTAAGAACTAGAGTTCACAACCAATGAAGGGAAAAAGAACAATTTGAAAATACTTCTTTGGGCATATATGTCTGTAGTTTTGATCATACTGGGTACATGAAGAAAGATCTGCAGTACCTTAGCAGGATTTATTCTTCTCAAGATGACAGCAAAGGGCAGTATACATAATATACAGAATGTATTGTCATGTAAATTTTCCTGTTCACAATATGAGATGTCACAGTTTGCATTCAGTTGAAGGACAATCTCAATGACTCTTTATGGATTTCACTTCAGTACCTAAAGGCAAAT
Organism: Chaetops frenatus; assembly: GCA_013400775.1. Taxonomy (NCBI): domain Eukaryota; kingdom Metazoa; phylum Chordata; class Aves; order Passeriformes; family Picathartidae; genus Chaetops; species Chaetops frenatus. The sequence continues at coordinate 21,269 of VZTR01014616.1, read as the reverse complement.
AATCTTTGTCCTTGTGCCTAGGTACCCTATTTCTCCACAACTTTTCTCTGATGGCATTCAAATACCACCAAATCCATTGCTATTTCTCCTACCCTCTTTGAATCCAGTTTCAGAAGCTACTGGAAAGCAATGAAATCCAGTAGTCCTGTAATTATTTTCCTCATCTTTTTAAACAGACTGCGTATTTAACAAAACTCCCTAAAGAAAAGTAACAACTATAGACAACGTGAAATTTGGGCAAAATCTCATCTTTCAGTCCAGTCCCTAGGAATTCACACATTCCTGTGCTGCCTTGGTGAGGCTCTTGTACCATCCAGACACTCAAACCTGCTTCCCATCTGCACAGATGTGACACGTGGGTGGCAGTGTCACCACCACACCTCCACACTGCTGCTGCAGCAGCTCACAGGGGTTCTGTGGCTTAATGTGTTTCCATCTGCAAAGTAATTAACATCTGAGGGGCAGGATAAAGACAGCTTCAGACCCCACTGAAGGAAACTCTGGTAGACCACCCATGTGTTTCCAAGCTAAAAAATATTCTTCCTGACTTTCACTTGATACACACAAATGGGCCTTAAGGTTTGTTGATGATTAACAAAAAAGTGTTGTGAGCATGGGATTGAAATAGTTTATGTGGAAACTAATGAAGATCACAACAAGATTTCCCCTCTGGAAACATGATTAAATGACCATTCATTTTTGTAAGTCTCGTCAGATGGTAAAATAAGAGTTTCATACAAGTTCTGACTAGTTGTTACCCCTTACTTTTTTCACACAATGGGAAAAAAGCCTTGTCCTTCATAATTCTGTTTTATGTTCTCAGCTTTCAAAGGCTGACACACTTCACTTTCCTTTTGTTTTTGAGCCATTCCACGAAGTTTCTCAATCCCAGTAGACTGCAAACAAGTATCTCTGATATTACAGAGACCCTGATTTTTCCTACTTCATTTCCAGAAATGATTCATTTTAATTTTAGTAAGTATGCATAGAAATAATATATTTAAAGAGAAAATCTGATCAACAGCTTAAAAAATAATTGAATTTTTTTTAATAATAAGCTTTATCATATCTATTTTTAATAAGTATATCTTGTTTGCAGGTCCAGTGCTGCAACAATACAATCTTCACGTGTTTAGTAGTAAAGAATTCAGTGTCAACAGCTGCATTTAGATTATGTAATAACTTTATGTGGTGTGTGGTCAGTCTTTCAAAGCCCTAGTCATCCACAGAAATGTTACTAAACCCACTGGATATAGTACCAAAAGGCTTTCCTTTATTAAAGAGTTCAATATCACTATATAAAAATGCCTTCCTTTAAAAATTTATCTGCAACCACTGTACCCTGACAAAGAAAATATATAGCTTTAAATGCCCAATATCCTTCTTTTAGAATAATACAAGTGATAAATTAGTATTTTAAGAGCACAGAAAAGCTTGTTAAAAGGATATAAAGTTTTGGCAATGTCTCAAAAATACATTTACATACACCACTGATTTTAGGATTATTTTTCACAGCCATTTTCCATGGAATTCTCTGAGTAAAGTAAAACCCCTGCTGAACAAACACCATAGTTGTATCAGACTATGCCCAGAATAAACTATTAGACCACTGCATGATTAACTTGGGAACCAAACAACTTAATCCTTACCAAAAAGTCATCACTGCCCAGCACACCAGCAGCTACAACACTTGTGCAAACCCCAGAGTACCTGACCACCAACATGGACAATTTAAGTGTCAGAGCCTGTTCAGTTGCATCTTCCTACCTGAATATCTCATGCTCAAAAGACTTTAGGGAGAAACAGGCAAAACACAGTTAGGACTGCAACACTATATACTTTGGAAGAAAACATTTTAAAAATTGTCAGAGGTAGGCCATAAGCTACCTAACTTCAAAGCTTCCCTAATTTCCTTTATTCCTCTGTAGTGAGTCACTGTTGTCCCTACAGAGACATCTCATCAGAATAACAGTTTGCTCTGAAATTCAAGAGCTTTGTTTCTTCCCTGCAGGAGCCTTAGATGAACTATATAGAGATGTTTAAACCAGCTATCAAATTTCAGAATGAACACACGTCTGTGGTCTGATTCAGAGTATAAAAGGAAAAGGTTGTAAAAAAAACCCTGTACAGTTTCTTAAATAAAAACCTTTCACTTTAATACCAAATAGAATTTAACCAGCTGAGATGCAAAGTTCTGTTCTTCAACAGTCTAAAACCAATTTTCATGGGAAGGCAAAAACTGGGAACAAGGAAATTTAGTTGCAGCTCAATGTAGACAGTCGGCAATACAAGCCATGAGTAGAAGAAATAGAAAGTGTTTCTCAAAACAGCGGTTGAAACAGTGTAATACGTAGAAGTTCGTACTGGTAACATGATTCCTAAAAGAAAATGCACCGGCAGTTGTGTCGGGCGTTATAAATCTGATACAAATAATCCCCGTGAGAGGAACAGGAATCACTCTCAAGGGCCAGAATGCTGTGGCGTTACGAGATTTGCCAACACGGCCGCTCTGCAGACAACCCGCGGCCAGTCCTCCCCAGAAAATAAAATACGTGCGCTCAGATCCCGAAATGTTACTGAATATCGTATTTCACTGAGTTCCCACACGGAGTGTTTGATGGCAAGACACATCCGTGCGACCCACACGGCTCCGTGCAAAGCTCAGCTTTGGACAATGATCCTTCCCCGCCCCGAACCGGAGCGTTTTCTCTGCTCCCCGGGCGGTTCTGCGCAGGACGGGGAAGGAAAGTCCCGAAACACTTCTTGAGTCGCCAACGCGCTGCCCGGAGATTGAGGCTGAAGTGTCGGAAAG
>VZTR01014616.1:0-18041 GCA_013400775.1 Chaetops frenatus | reverse complement strand
CGCGTGCCCCCAGCGGCGGGGCGGGCGCTGCTCCCCGGGGTCGGTGCGGGTGCCACGCCCCGGTCCCGGCCCTGCGCGGGGGCTGCGCTGCCTGAGGGCTCCGCTGCCCCAGCCCGCCCGGGGAAGGGACAGGCCCGCGTCCCGCCCCGAGTTCTGAGCCGTTCTCGCTGGTCGCTGCCCCCGGCGCGCAGCAGTGGGGGCGGGACAGCGGCTCCTCGGGAGGCGGCGGAGACGTGGCGGTGCAGTCGCGAAGCTGCCCGGGAGCACAGCTACCGGCGGCGTTGATGGCAGGCCCTCCGTGTGCGCTCGGCTCCCCCTGCACAGCCCGGACCTTTCCGCGCCCTGAGCTCGGGGCAGTTCCGCGTGTCCCCGGCGGAGCGGCGGCCGCGGAGATCCCAGAGCCGGTTCGCGGATGTCAGGCTTCGGTCCGGCTTCAGTACCCACTTCTGAAATACTTTTACTCCCAAGAAATTGAAGTAATGCTACTGAATATTTCATTTTTAAAAAGCCAAATGCTTCTTTAACCGACCTACTTTTCATTATTCCTGCCATCTGAATGCTGCGTTATTTTATCCACTTAGCAATACTGTTCTTTATAGATAGTGAGCTCTGCTTAAATTATGAATGAGAGAATGAACTCTGGAATAGAAGGGGCTTTCTCGACAGGACAGTTATGTTTAAAGACTTTATTCCCGCATTCAGCATTTCCAGAAAATAACATTTGTTTTAGAGAAGATGTCTTTTTATTCACGTAGTATTCTAAACTGGTGCTTTAAATTTCGTTTTAAAAATAATTTAAGGTTTTGCACTTTTAGAAATGACCCTCCTACAAAGAGGCACCTTTAAGGATATAGCATTTGATCCTGTACCTCAGGAGGTTACAGTCATATTGGCAAATAAATACACACTTTCCTGGTTTCTTAGCATCTGTAGCATTCCCTTAATGTATGTTTTTATGTAATTTAGTAACATATGCAGTTCAACATTAGCTAAAGTAAAGGCTGTTCCAGTAAATCCTGTTCCCTATAGCTCTCCAGAATCCAGAGATAGTCAGTAAGCAGATCCAATGCAGCCCCAAATCAGGGCTGGAGTGCCCATTTCTGAGCTCTGAGGCACTGTGAGTCACTAGCAAGCTTTTTCCTAGGAAGATGGGAAGGCAGGACACGGGGTTTTGTTTGTGTGGATATGTACAAGATGGAAAGAACACAGACACCAGCAGGAGAGGTTTCCAAAAAACTCCTGAGGAAACAATAGGATCCCATCTACTATGGAATGAATGCTCACACCAATCATTCCACCCAGTTCTTTAAAAGCAAAATTGCATTTCAAAGTCTCATTTAATTTTTAAACAATAAATAGCACTGAAAATATACTATATTAAGTAATATACTAAGATTTATGCCTCACATTTCCTCATTTTGCAGAAGAGCACACAGTAAGTCATGCTCTGCTGATCCTCAAGGTGGCTATCTACACACAGCTGCTGCAGCTTCTGCCTGTAGAGCTGCCTTTTATGCCACTGCAAACTGCATTAACATATCTGCTCTAAATCCTGTTATCCCAAATTTCATTATGTTTACATTTTGGGTATAAATAAATCACTTGTGGAACGTGACTGTAAGTATTAGCCAAAGTACACCATAATTAGATGTGAGAAGAAAAGGGGACAGACACATTACGAGCATAAAATATCAAACTACTCGATAGGAATGACTACATATAATGTTCCTAATAACTCACAACCAAATATTTAAAAATATTCTGTATTGCATGTAATTATGCACTTAACCCTCTATGAATTCAGCAGGAAAAATGACCAACATGGCCCATTCACAAAGCCTGTCATTCTGCAGACAGAACAGTGCTTGTGACATTTAACCCAAGTTAATGTCCTATTGACCCACTGGGCTTACAAACAGCTCCGTGTGACTGACAGACCTCAGATGAAAGGCAGGCCAAGACTGCTGTTTACTCTAAAGCTCCTTCATACTCCTTCAGAACTATAAAGGAGTTGTAAGGTGATAACAGGACTTTGGCAGTGTACAATGGGCCTGTTAATGTCTCTTTTGTGTTGAAAACCCTGTCAGTAACACCAGCACGAGACATTTGCTATTAAACAGGGAATGATTTCTTTAAACCACACTCTTGTTAAGAGAGACAGGTTTTGTAATAATGAAGCATGGTAAACAAATTCCACTTTCAAATGACACAGCACTGTGCAATTACTTATTATAGCTTACCATGGAACAGAATTTTGTGCTGTGCCAGGATAGGAGTATGGTGTTCATTTATCACAGCGTTGCCCCAAAAGTGCAGAATATTCATCAAAACAGATTATTTTTTTCTTCTAATTCAAACATGGAAATGGTTGGTATTTATCCAGCTGCAATAAAAAAAATAGAGAGGAAAGGTTCTTGCAGAAGCATCAAAGACAATATGACCACGCTTTCTAAATATTAGTTGTGTGATAAAAGGGGACTTGGATAAATATGTCAGGTATTTCTGCCTCCCCTTGGTTTTCTGGGGCTTTTTGTCATTATCTACTGTTCTAATGAATGACTTAGTAAAATAAATAATGTTTAGCTGAATGGTTTGGGGCTTGAGATGGAAAAGCAGTACAGACTGTGAGGCTGCCTGAAGCTACACTCCTTGGGACAGAAGCTGAAGAGCATTTTGTAATAGGGATCTTACAGCCACATTCTTTAACAAGAATAAGACCTTGCTCTGCTCGTGATAAAATGCCAATAAAATCTGCCAGAAAACTGCAGTTCATATATGACATTGATTTAGCTCCCAAGTTTTCCAGCTGATACCAGCTTTGAAGTCTATGGTTAAATAATGCATCTGTCAGGGTTTGTGTAATGTGTGATTGGGAAAATGGGAACTGCCCAGATCAGGGTATAAATCAAGGCAGAATGTTTGACTCTGTGGCAGCAGTCCCTTTTGGTTCTTTAACTATCAAGAGCACACAGTGTTTCAGTAGTGGTGGGCATCCTTCACATGGCATCACAATGCTGGCTCATCTCTTGGCTGGTCACCAAGATTTTGGCCATAAACTTTCCAGTTATTCTTCTTGAAATGAGTCATTTCATCTGAAATGGGTATGGAGGACATAACTCAAATGACAACTGCCTTCTATGCACTGCACTGTTATGATTTTAACCTTGCCTCACTCCTGCATTACTGCAGAGCACACTTTTCCCATATCCCTTGGTAGGTGCATTTTAACACCGTGCTCTTTATGTCTGACAAAGTCAGTGCTTTCACAGAATACAAACTCTGAGTGAGCCACTGCATCAGGATCCCTTTTCCACCCCTGAGAATGACAGATAATGCTTTTCCATTAAAATTTACCACAGTTTTATGAGCATTAAGGTAAATTGATGGTGTAAGTGCACTTGCCTGTCTTTCAGCATGCTTTGCTGCCGTTGTGAAAATTTTCTTTTCTACTGCTTAAACTCTATGTTATATTTGACTGTTGGAAGTGTAGCTGAGAATATAAAAAGAAATATTAGTTATGCATTCTGCTAGCAAACAACACTGTGTACTGCAGTGCGTTTTGCATGTGCTAATCAAATAGACACACAGAAAAGTTAAAAGCTGCCAGACTAACAACACTGGGCCCCAGTGAAGGGCGAGGCTCTGTTTGGACCAAACCTGAGCTCCTGGGAGCAGGATGAGGAGTAGCAGCCTGCCAAACCTGCTGTGGATGTCACAGCTCCTGGGCATGAGGGATACCCTCAGGAACCAGCTGTGACTGTAATAGCTGACTCGACTGAGGCAGCCAGAATTCTTGTGGAACACCCTTGATTTGTAAATATAATAGCACATTTCATTTCTATTAATCATCCAGGTTAATTGTACTGGAACTTGCTTATTCTGAAATAATTGAAAGTAGAGGTCACAAGTAATATACTGAAAAATGTACTTTTTTTCTTTTCTTTTAGCTTTATCAAGAGCAGGAAAATAACACTAAGCATCACAAAATAATACATTGCTTTTTTGGCAATACATAAATTAACTGATTCAGAATTTGAAGTTTAGATACATCTGTAAACTGTCATCATGAGTGAAATACGCTGAAATCTCCCTTGGTTTTTGCTCACAATGGTAACCAAACCCATAAATCTAACTCTAAAGGAATGAGAGTTGTGCCAGAAACCCGTGCCTTGTCTACAATTTAAAGAGTTGGCTGGTATAGCTACACCTTAGAGCTGAATTGGCAAGCACAGGTGGAACTTAAATCACTTTTCTCATGGAATATGCTAAAGTGGCTGAAGGACACTGCCAATGTAACAGCATCTACTGCAGGGCTTTTACCAGTGTGACAATAATAGCTGCATGCATGGGATTTTTCATCATTCTGACAGCTATTTTGGCAATTCTCCTACATATAGACTAAGTCCAAGTTAAAGCTGGCGTTGTTTTATGTTGCAAATAAAGAAGAGAAGCATTACCAGTTTATAGCCCTGATTTTACATTATTTTAAATTGTTTGTTCTAAAGGAGTGTGTGGGGCAGGATCCATGTGGTCCCTTGGACATTTGCCTCCCACATTTGTGCTGCATTAGAATTACTTGGTTTTTCAGTGACTGAACTTTGGCAAAGGGGAAACATACATTACTAAAAAAAGACAGTGTCCATATTATTTACCCCAGAAATAGCTATCCTGATGGTTTAAAGTGAATTTCCAAACTGAAGTTAACTCCAAAAGGAAGCATCTGGACCAAAGAACATGTGGATTAATACATCATTACTCTTCATTTTTTCCTCAGTTCAGCAATGAATTTAAGCATATATAGGATTAATTTTAGGCACACTCATAAGCCCATCTCAAGTTTAGTAATCATATCAGATAGGATAATACTCCTATTTGAATTTTAATTGAGCAGATATTTGAAATTAATATGTTCTGCTCTGTGCTGAATCAAGATTTCTGTCAGAAGTGCAAGTTTACACAGAGCAAGGCTGTTTGTTATGATGCCATCTGCATTTTCTTTCCTGAATTGGATGTTAAGCCTGTATTTTAAAGATCCCAAAGGGCATTATTTTTCCACATAAGTACATTTTACGTATTTAGCTCTTTTTTCCCCCCTAATCTCTCTTTTGCTAAGAGTGTTTTTTTGCCTTGAGAAACCCATGCAGAGGCGTTTGCCTGGATTGTGTTGATGGTCTCGTTGGTGCTGGAGTGTCCCCGGGGCCCGGGGGCCGCTGGCGCTGGGTCCGGAGCCCCGCAGCGGGGCCGGGCCGGGCCGGGGCAGCCCCGGGCTGGGGAGGCACTGCAGGGTTCATGCGCAACCGGGCAGCACCGAGCCAATGAGACGGGGAAGTCTGATTTCATCGAGGCTTCTTCCTTCCTTTTTGCGAGACACAGAATGTGCCCGCTAGAAGAAAGCACGGACATCTTTTTCTGCGTTTTGGAAAGGCGAGGCGGCTGGAAAAAAGACCAAAAGAACTCCGCGATTTCCAGGTGGGTGCTCCCGGCGCTTCGGGCTCTAGCGCTGCTCAAAACCCAGGCAAGGAGCTGGAGCAGCACTTACCCCGAAACGGAACAGGATGGGTGTCTGCTCAAGACAGAATCGTGTCATTTGTTGCAGAAGGTTTGTGTTGTTTTGGATTTTTTTTTTTTTTTTAATATGGAAAAATAAGTAGTAGCTTAATTAAAAGAGTATGCAATGAGTATTAGCTGTGAAAATGAAACTGTTTTCATGAAGTGCAGTTAGTATTCAAGGTACATATATTCGAGGCAGAGGACTTGAGTAACATCTACTTCTGCATTCTTCTGTTTACAAGTATGTTATGTATCCCTCATGTTTTAAAATAGTATTTATGCCTTTATATAAACTTACTTATATAAAACTGTGCAAATATAAAGATTTTTTTCAATGTACGTACATTTTTACTTATAAAGTTATCTCAACTTGTAACCAAGAAAAATTTGTCATTTAAATCTGTTTGGCCATTTTTAGATTCCTCATTTAATCTACTATATATGCTCTTGGGATAAACTGTTGTGATTTTCAAAAGGCTGAGCAGTTAAACAATAAATAAGTGGCTATTCCTCACATTCAAAAACCAGGTCATAAAGAGGACTGAAGAACAATAAGAACTTTGACTCTAAGAATAAGGGTCTCCATGATGCTTTTATTAAGCAGAATGGCATCTGTGTACTTGCTTGTTCAAGCCAGCCAAAGGAAAGGTTTCTGTTAGAGGAAAGTGGTTTGCATTTCCATTATTTCCAGTAGGGAAAGTAATTTCTTTTCTTTTTATAGCCTTGCAACTTGCCAGAAATCAGTAAGTCTGCTGAAGGAGTTTCCTCACCTCTGTATCCAGCATTGCATAACTGGGGTAGACAAGTGGCAAAATAATATGTAGCAACAACCCTGTCCTAAACTCTCCTATTACTTAATAACCACTGCTTGGGCTTTATTTTAGCAAGGTTTCTTGTACAACTATATTGTACTCTTATTTGATTTTCACTCGTTGGCTGAACTGTGAGCAACACTCTGCTCATGCTAAGGGAACACAGCACCTTGGCAAAGGTGTTAGGATGTTCTTAGAACCTTTTCAACTGCTCGTATAACACAGTGGTGTAATAGGTAGGCTTTGTTTGTAAAAAAAACCCAAAACCCAACAAAACAAAAAATATCCTTAAATGTAGAGACATTTAAGCAGCAGCACAGCCAACCTGATCTATGGACTAGGAGTATGTTGGACAGAGAGTTTGTCAGTACGTGGTCAAATAGTGGTCCTAGCAGAGCAGATCTGATATAGTACAGTATATGTGGGCTAAAAAAACAAGTAAAAGGAAAATACTTCTGTACAGTAATTAGAAAATTCAGATCTTCCACCAAGCCATTGTCAGAGTCAGTTGTTTTGTTTTCACAGTACAGAGATAAGTCTCTGAAGAGAATCTAAAACTGTGAAATATGATAAAATTTTTATACTATAATACTTTATATATTTATTTTATATATCACCCTATTTCCCCTACAGGTAGTAATTAAGGACAGACAATAAGTTTTTGTGTCTTGAGAACAGTAAATTTTAGCAGTATGAGAGAACCAGGCTGCTGGTTATACTCATTATCTCCAAGATTTTAGTTTGTCTGAACTCAAACTTGCAAGTCTGAGGACAAAATAGAAGGAGGAAGAAATCTGCCCACACTGAAGTTCATGGCAAAATTCTCATAGGCAAGAACTAAGTTCCCCATCTAATCTTATTCAACATAACTTCTTATGGTTTTCTTGTTTGATTTTAAGCTGCCAGAAGAGCATCCAAAGACTTTCAGTAGTGACAGTAATAGGGATGGTTCTGCACTATGTAAATATTTCTAATTACTACTTTGGTTTTTATGAAGTTACACTGATACAAGTTCATAGAGAATAATCAGTAATACAAAAAGTACCAAACTGGTCCCCCTAAAGGCGTGGCACAAAGAAATGTCTTGGGGTTTGTAATCTTTCAGTGATTGCAAGCAATGGACCAAGATTTGCACTGCACAGCAGAAAAGGAACTGTTGGAAGCTGTAAGCAGAATTACTACATCTTCTACCACAAGTCCATCTGATGAAGAAGAAAATCAACCCAAACCTGACATTTCATGTCAAGTGAGAAAAGAAAACCCAGAAAAAGATGACACACAAGGTTGGTGCTAACCTTTGATTCTATCTTTCATCTAGCTGTTTATGCCATTAATCTTTTGTATTAAAAACTTTGCTTATTTATTGCAGGAGTGGTTCAAAGCTGTACTGCCATACTCCACTGAAAACAAGCCTTGCTTACACTTGTAGTAATAATGTAGCAATAATGAAACCAATGCTCACCCAGACTTTTCCTTTCAAATGCCTCCTGCCTAAAATGTATCACAGGTTTAATTTACACACCAGGAATAAAAGCAGTGATCATCAGATGGACTGCTGTGGGAGTAGTTTCTGTGCATCACAAGATCTGAACTCCTTGGCAATATCAGAAAGGACAGCAAACTGAAGCTAATCTCAAGCAGCCAGCTCTCACATGCCTTTAAAGAGGCAGCACTGAACATTTACTATGCCTAAGATTGCTCTCATCTGTTATTAAATAAAATATCATGTATAACCCAAAATATATATAATCCCATCAAGATTTTAAGCCTGGAAGGATGTCATAAAAACCGCCTCTCCTAGGAAGGATTGTAGGGATTGAGCCAAACCCCCAAGGCCTTGATAATTGAAACTGTATGGTCAAATGATTAAGAACATGTAAAAGTGGGGCCACTGAAAGAGTACTGTGGTGCCTTTACAAGTCTATTTCTGCATCCAGTTGTTCTCTTACCCTTCATTTGTGCTCGTTCACCTCCATTGGCAGATGTTAGATACACTGCAGACTGACTTGACAAAGGTATCCTTGATTAGGAACTGGGACTGGTATACCCACTGAGATACAAATATTCCATCTTTCATCTCCCTTGCTAGCCCATATGCCATCTGATGAAATCTATTGTGAATAGATTTCAAAAATAGAGATATCACCTTCTGGAAACCAAACATCAAATTCTCCTGTAAGCAAACTTCAACCAGGTCTTCCCTGTTTTTATATATGCACATATATATGTATGTGTGTGTGCATGTGAGTAGAGGAAGAGAGAGAGGGGAAAGGAGGGAGGTATATAGAATATTTGTAGCTGACCTGTGCCATCAGTTCAGCTACAAAAAAAAAAGAAAAAGAAACAAGAAAGAGAGAATGTGAGAATTCCTTCTTCAGTTGAGCTGGTTATCCACCTTTAAGGTTAAGATATTCATGTTTTCTTAGCTTTCTCCTATTATTGCACAAACCCCATATTTGAATAGGGTCAGTTTTTGAATATATGTCTGAATTTGCAGCTGCATTGCATTATCTCCTCCATTTATCAACAAAGAAGCCTGGAGAAACAGCTGACTCAAAAGACTCAGTCAGTGTTTCTTAAGGCTACTTCTGGGATGGTGAAACAAACCTCTTTCTCAGATTGTGCCATAAGTTACAGCCTTGACATACAATATTTTGTGGCAGTATTTTCTCTACAATTTTGTCTCCTGCAGAGGATGTGCTGTCTTTCAAAATTTCAGACCCTGATAGCTTTCTTCAAAGCATCTGCTCCTGTCTTTATCAGCAGTGAAATCACATATTGTATTGGTCTTTACGTGTTGCTGTTACAGCAACAGAAAATCTAGGTTCTTCTTTCACAACAAATGCATAAGAATTTTCTTTCCAAATGCAAAGAATGTAATCTGAAATACTAAATATATTGGTTTTAGATTCCAGTGCAACGTTAAGTCCCAACTCTTCGATGACCACTAAGGAGCTTCAGGAATATTGGAGAAATGAAAAACGCCAGTGCAAACAAATCAAACTCCTTTTTGAAATCCCATCAACCAGAATTGTAGAGCACCACTTATCTAAATATGTGGTAAGTTAAAAAATGCATATGTAAGAAGGTCATTAATTTTTATTCACTCTACAGGGGTCTGCACAGCACACAGCAGGCCTCACTACATGAAAGCCTCACCAAGGGCCAAGTTTTGCAAGCCATGATCACACTGAGTAGAACCTGTTCTCACTGATTGTATGGGCCTGGCTGGTGGGATCTGCCTCTGCAAAAAACCTCTGACAGTCTGTTCACAAAATCTGCTGCAGTGGAAAATTGTTATCAAATAAATTAGTATCTTGAGTATCCTTAAAACGCAGAGTTCTGTCAACATTAAGAAAATTCACACAGATATAAAAAATCTGTATATTTACACTTCCACTGAGCTGGCTGGCTGTAGCAGCTGCAGTGCATTTGTACAACTTCCACATCAGAGGTTTCTCTTAGCACAAGTGCAGAATTCATTGATGTTGGCAAAGTCTAAGGCATCCTCCAGCTAGATTGCTTGGGATTGTTCCCCTTCCCTACTTGAAGCTCCCTTAGGTGGCATATTTCTGTCATATTTTTAAGATGAAACATGAGTATGAGGAGTGGGAGCAACCAGGTAGGGTGGATTTTTGTATCTTTATTCAAAGTACCAACGCTTAGTTTTTATTTCTGATTCTACTCCTGGCCTTCAGAAGGACTGATCTAGAGCGAGTCCCTTTTAGTACTGCCATGAAAATCAGATAGGGATGATTTCCTTGTTTGCTACAGTCTGAGATCTGTAGATGAAAAATGCCAAGAATAAGCATTGCTGATAATGGGTGATCCAGTTTGGTAGAATTTCAAGCAGGTAAATACTTTGGAGATTGTCCTAAGGTCCTGTTGCATGCTGGACACACCTACTTAGTTGCTGCTTTTCTTGCAACCACTCATGAATATCCAGCTTGTCGAATTGTTAAAAATTGGGTTTGTGTAAATGTATGAGTGCAAGAGTATCATTCAGCATAGGTGTAATTAAATTTAGTCATAAGCTACATGCCTAGGCAAAAAGATTTACATTACAACAAAACTGAACCAATTTGAATGACAGTCTAATTAAATGCTACTTCTTACCTTTTTCATGCACAGTGTGCAAATAAAAAAGCACGTACTTGTAAATTATTCACTTAGCTGCCCTTGATAAAATGATAGCTGAAAAAGATTGCTCTTATGGTTGTTTTAGAATGCATCAGGCATATATACACTTTTCAGCAGGGAGCAGGACAAAGTCTAGGAAAATGTCACAGTGCTTACAAATGAAAAGAGATCAGAGAAGTCAGCTCAAATTTAGAAACCTTTCAAGAAGTGCCTGTAAAGATCATTTATGAAGATTAAAAGAGAGAATTTCTCTTTAAGGAAAAACAAGGAAGAGAATCAGATAGGCATAGTGCAAGTACTGGTTTGTACCCCTCAACAGCAGCAAAGGCAATAACTGGCATGAGTAGAACCCCTCCAGCTCCTGTGTAAACCAATGGGAACAGGGGGAAGTTGAATGTGAACCTGGTCATCATCCAAGAGGTTAACAGGCCGTGTCCTTAGCTGGTGACACAGCTAAACTGGCCCCTGTGGAGCTACCATGGCTTCCACACAATAAAGATTTGACCTTTCCTCAACATCAGTGTGCTTGGATCAGAACCACAAGAGATTATTTGGACAACACAGCATGGAATTTTGGTTTGCAGCTATTTGCCTAATATCACATTATTTATGGTCTTTTTGAGACTAGTGAAGAGCTGAGGAAGACTTGCTCTTGAGTATTGTTAACGTGGGGCAGCACAGCTGTTAGCTGCTAGTGAAGGGGTTTGGATAGCAGATTGTTGTAGAAATGTGACTTTTTGGGTATTATTGAAATGTGAAGTAAGTTTGAATACAGGACAATGATTTAGAGGGAGAAAAGGATTTGGAGTTGCTCCATCTTATTTTTGCACACACCAGATATATTGCCAAACACTTCCTCTTCTTTCACAGCATTCCTAGCACGCCAAATCCCTCAGAATGCCTTACACAAAGAACATTTAGACAAAGAATTCTTTTTACACAAAGAATATTACGACCTATGTAAAATAGATTACATTCAATATTAGGTCTGGGAAATCCATTCAGTTCCCTGAAGATGATTGATTGCAGCAGCCATGGCTGTTATAAACAAAGTACAGCTACAGAAGTGCTTTTTAAGTGTTTTTATGTGCTTCATTCAGTCTGCTGCTAGTTTGTTTTCCCAGCACCTTGTGGGATGGGATCTGTTGGTGCCCTGTTTATGTACAACTTATTTATGTGCTAAGTCTGAGTCTGGTGACAGAAGTACAGAGCAGCAGGAGGTGGTAATTTTTAGTTTGATGGCTGCAGATCTTTCAGTTCTACACTGAGCATGCACCATAATCCCCAACAGTACTTTAGCAGCACTGCCATAGGAGTACACGAGATTACACAGAGAAAATTGCTGCAAGAGTCTTTCAGCTGGAGGACTGAACAAGCACAAAGCCTTTTCATAGCAGTACCAGACAAAATGTGACTGCAATGGTCCTTCTCATGCTTATTTTTTCTCTTTGATTTTGTTTAGATGTACAAAATCATCATTTTGCAAACAGGGAGTTTTGACAGCAACAAGTCTGTAATTGAACGGCGTTATTCAGATTTTGAGAAACTGCACAGAAATCTGCTGGAGGAATTTAGCGAAGAACTGGAAGATGTGACCTTTCCCAAAAAAACTCTAACAGGCAACTTCACAGAAGAAATAATCAATGAAAGAAAATTGGCCTTCAAAGACTACCTGAGACTCCTATATTCTATGAAATACATCAAAAGATCAAAAAAATTTATTGACTTTTTAACAAGGCCGGAGCTTCAGGAAGCATATGGTTGCCTGCGGGGTGGCCAGTACACCAAAGCTCTGGAAATCCTTTTAGAAGTCATTGGGCTGCAGGAAAGGCTGACAAGAGGGAACCCTGTGTCCATTGTCCCTACCCTCTGTGCCATCGTGGTGTGCCACAAGGACCTGGAAAACCCAGCAAGCGCCTTTGAATATGGAGAAAAAGCTCTGTCACGCCTTCATGTGCATACCAGCCACAGGTATTATATTCCACTGTTAGAAACAATGATCACTCTGGCATATGAGCTTGGCAAGGATTTTCTGTCTTTGCAAGACAAACTGGAAGAATGGAAGACAAAGAAAGATCCCATACGGGTTTTTACCCTGAAAGAACTTGCAGTTCGGGAGTACATACAGTGAACACAAGAACAATTCAATGAAGAGCAAACTCTTGAAAGAATGAGAACTGGAAATTACCTGTTTGGCTTGCATAACATGGTATTAATAGGAAAAAATTAAATTAAATATCTTCTGTGTTCAAAAGGACATTATGTTGGAATGTATTACATTTTGTCTACAGATACGAGGAGTACCTTGAGGTTTTTTGAAGGAAATTTGCAAGAAAATAATCACATATGATTTGGTTGTTTTGAACCTAGCTTATTTTATGTGAAAAGTCAGAATAGGAAAATACAATTAATAAAGCATTTAAGAATCTACAGAATAAGAAGCATTGCTTGTTCATGTAGAAACTATTTCCTTTCAAGAAGAAACATATCTTCACAGAAGATGCAATCTAAAGGGTGCCTTTTCAGACACTAAATGCAGTTTTTTACTCCTCCAGTTGGGGTCTGGTCAAATGGCACTTTGCCATTTCTGAGGATGATGAGGTTGGTCCTGTTCCCACTGAATTCAACTGCCATGGGCAGGAGGAGGGGGAAGGTTTGCAATCAACATTGGTAGGAGCAAAAATTACAAGTGATGATCATTCCACCAGAGATGAGGGAATACATTTCCCTTTTGTAACTAACACAGTTTTATGACTTTCTGCATTGAAGGCACATTCTTGTTTGCTTGCCTGACTCTGTAATTTCCTTCAAATCTAAGGTCTCTCCCATACACTTACTTTAACAATCTGTTAAATTAATTCTCATAAATATTGTAATTAGCATGTCATTATCTAGCATGGGTCATTATTCTCTGCTGAACATAGTCCACTGACTACTTTCAGCCCTGTATTCCCATTACAGACACAACCTGCACCACAATGATGCTGTCTATAAATTAGGAATAACTGTATTAATTTACTTCCTTGAGACATGAAAGATTCAGCTAATTGGAAGCGCACTGAAGCTGAAAAACTTTGTTGTGCATTGTTACAAGAAGGATGACTTGAAAAAATACAGAATAATAGGACTGTCTAGGGTAGAAAGTTAATATTTTAAGTAGCTATTAACAGCTAGGCATTAAACACAAAATACATGGATTATTTGTTATTTGACAATTATTATTTTTTCTAGTTATACCAGAAGTAATAGAATTAAGAGTAATTAATTAAGAGACTTAAGGGCTAATCTTCCCACAACACAGCATATTGCAGGACAGTTAAAACGGATCAAAGGTAACACCTTCTTAGGAGCTGTGTGAATCAGTAACAAAAGAGTGAAGAAAAAAGCATGTCTGGGGTCTGCATCACACTCAGGCAGTTTCAAGTTCGGGCAGAAAGGAAGCATGGCCTTCACACTGCTCTAACTCCACAACAGATTGTGATGAAAAATCAAAAGAGGAAAAAATTGTTTCCTCCCTTTTGCCCCCTCCCATCCTTGTGTGCAGCATCCCAGGCACAGCTCTCTTGGATTCTCCTCAGTTTCTATGGGATGGTCCATGACTCTCTACCTGCACCTACAGACCCTCACCTTGCAGCTGACCACAAGATTACAGGGTCCATAAGTACAGGATGTCTAGCAAGGAAAATTACCAAGAAAGCAGCACACCTGTAAAATGTAAGATTTATTAATTTCCCCAGAGATTACATTGAAAATCCTTGGAAAGAAAAAGCTAGGATGGTTATGGCAACAAATGGGGATCCACAGAGCCTGGATTTCACCTGGAGCTCTGCCACAGACTTGGTCTGAACTTAGAACAAGTAACTTAATCTCTGTGCCCCTATTTCCTCACAGAGTACTTCCCCATAAAGTTTCCTCTTTCAGGTTTTCAGTACTCATAGAACAGGACAGCTGTGAAACATGACCAGATAAGTTAACTCCAGCATTTAACTTGGAAATGTGCATTAGGATAGAGGCAATTCTGATTTATACAAGCCTATTCCAATTCCCAAGGATATATTGAACCACAAGAGAATTTAGAGGTGTTGAGTTGCCAAACCTGGGTGCTTATTGTGGATTGCAGTTTCTTTACCAGTGAAGTCTTATTTTAGAATCAGGTGTTACTTTCTTCATAAACTTGAGAAATTACAAAATTATCTCTCTGTTACTTTGTGCTGTAGTGAAACCAAGCTGTCTGATCAGCCCCACAGACAATCAGCCAGTTCTGATTTCTTAGCTGTAAACTCTCAGAGAGTGGTTGGACCTGCCAAAAGAATTCTGCTTCCTGTTACACACATTTCCAGAGTCAGCTTAGCATATTTATTTTTACTTAATTTTTACAGTAAAGTGAGTATTCAGAAGCTACATGTTATTAAACTAAAAGGTGATGGCATTCCTGTGCCCATACTGACTCAACTGTCTTCCACTGATAAGGACAGCCTGCAAGGTCCAGGTTCCTTCTGCCTGTACATGGCTTTACCTTCCACAGTCAAAAATGAGTATTCAGGTAGGACAGATTTCCTGCAGGCAGTCAGACAAGATCAGCATCTTTCCCATTACCTTTGAGCAATAGAACAGTGTTGCTGTATTGTCCTGGCTTTTCCATAAGGAGTACAACAGTGGAATGGCTGCTCCACACCTGCCACCTCATCTTCATTTTCCTCTGAACAGTGCTTTGAAAATGGCTCAAAAGAGAAATAGCTCCTCTTTTCAAGCACATCTACCTGTCCTCCTTACCTGTTGCCTTCCCTCAACTCCTGCTGAGAAGCCACTGGAGAAACAATGGCTGAAATGCATTGCAGTCTCCAAGGGGTTCATGTGGTGCCCCCAGAGCCCACATCCCATCCCTCCAGGTGCCAGGCCAGCAAAAGGGAACAGGACTGCATCAGTGAACCTATTTTGGAAGAGGAAAACTCTGGCACTGCCACTTATGCAAGAGCATAACATAAATTAACTAAGCAGATGGTTCCTGGTTCCCCACAGCCATTTTACTTCCACTTCTCACTTCTGTACAATATTTGAGTGATAAAAGCCTGTTTTATAAATAAATCCATTTCTTTCTTTTCCTGTCTCCCCAAACAATGTGTCATTTTTACAAAATATTTCTTCTGTTTAAAGAAATAGATGGAAATGAGCAGTGGCTGGCATTTGTCCTGTTTGCATTATTAACCTTCATCAGCTCTTTTCCACACCTGGAAGGTGGCTGGAGTCAGTCTCCACCTGAAGGCCTAGAGACCCAAGCTCTGCTCTTGGCAGTGTCACAAGCCCACTGAGTGACTTTGATCAAGTCTAATCAAATCTCAGATTTCTTCTGAATACCAATGTTACTTTGTCCTCTTCTATAAAGCTATGTTTTTCTTATATTTTAGCAGTACATTCCAAAGTATCATTTTCCCCATTTTACAGCTGGGGAAACTGTGGTACAGGTAACAGAAGTGACTTTTCCCAAAGTCTAATAGAGTGGTCTGGAGACCACACTGACTGCCTGGAGAAGTACTGAGGCACAACTGGCACCCCAGCTTTGCAGAAAAAAATGGGTCACAGTTGAGTGTTCTTAAGTACATCTTGCACAAACAGCCACAACACAGCTTCATTGATGCCTGGTGTCATACACCTGAGAAAACTGCCTGAGATGTCTGTGCAGGAGAAAACATTTCAGCAAGTCTGGCTAATTAATATATTTAAAGAACTAATAAGTGGTTGAATAGCACAAACATTTTAACCACTACACTACAAAAATAAAAAAGCTAAAGTCCTGCCTATGAGGTTTTTTGGAATATATAAAAAAACCTACAGACTTCAGTATCATTTTCCACAAGAAGGAACAGAAAAATATTTTCAAATACATTTTTTCCAGTTTCAAGAATTTCTTAGAACTTTGGAATTTCTTTCCAGTGCTCTTGTAGTATAAACAAGAAGAATCACACAACCCCTACAGAGTACTGTATACTTCAGCAATCTGGTATTATCCACTTTCCTCAACAACAGCAGGCAATACATCAGAGCTTTGCAGTATGATCTTACTTTTAAAATTGCTATTGACATCTCTGAAATATACCTTCAACAGATATCAATCCAAGGATAAATTCACATTTAACTTTTTCCCAGGAAAAAGAGGTTAAAGAAAAGTGCTGTCCAACCAACATCTGCCTAGCGTGTCTAACAAACCACAGGCTGCATACAAGTGAGGGGAAAATTTAAATAAAATCTGGGCAGATCATCTCCAAGAGTCCATGGAGAGTTGCAGTATGATCTATTGAGCTTTGCCCCATTTCCATATCAATTATTATATCATTTGGGGCATTAAGTAGATAATACTGTTTACACAACTTTCTAAAATAACTAAAGAAGCCCATGAGGATGCCTAGTTACTTATGAAACATATGCAGACAAGATGCTCTCTGTGCAATGCAGCATCTTGTTTACAGGGAATCCTGTGATCTTTATCACATACTTGTTATTAACTCCTGTTATCTGCTGCATCACTGGAGGATAATATTTGCTTTCCTGAATCTTAATAAGGCTAAATACATTTATTGAATTCAACAGATTTGTACAATCAGCATGGGAGTAGAGTTCAGGACACAAGATGAAATCTAGGTTTTGTGGCTCAGACAGCAGCTGAGCAAATCAAATCAAGAATGTTTATTTTTTTATTAGATCAAAAGCAGGAGCAAGATGTGTTGAAACACTAAACACAGTTGTAATGGTGTAAAATACTGAATGTCAATTCCCATCTGGATGAGGTGAGAACCCCGAAGAACCAACCTATTTACATTAAGATCACATTACAACACATGTTCATCACACTTTGTGATATATATATATATATGTTCTGTAGATACACAGGACACAAATTTTCATGTCAGACCAGTAAGAGCTGAGAGTAGCTACACAGAAATAAATTAAGTTATAATGTAGTTGAGAGCAGAATAAGTTCTACCGTGTGTGCGTGTGCACAGTCTCTATACTCAGTGGATGTGTGGAGAGACAGCTGATTGATGAGGGGAAAGAGCAAACAAATTTGAATGTTTTGATGCTTAATAAATGTTTGTCAAATGTTTAAGAAATTCAGATTGAAGTTACTTTTACAAGTACCATATGGTTTTATACACATTTATAGAGATAGAAACAGTGTCATATTTTAAACATACAACCTACTTTTATTAAAAATAGGAATACATTTGTAAGTCTGTGATTATTCAGAGAAACGCTGCAGAGAAATACACTGGATGAACTTCCGTATACTAATCTCTCTAAACTAGTGTAATTTAAATATTTTTCATTCCAGACAGTGCGAGACTGTGATAACCGACAGGAAATATTAAAGAATTTTACTGAGAATGCGGGATTTAAATGGCACTATTTTTCCAGGGTGGCTTTGGCTGCCCTGGCAGGGGCTGCAGTGCCACTAGATGGAGCCGCAGCATTTTCGGGAGCTCAGGACTCCCTGAGCTCAAGAGAATGGAACAGAAAACTTTTTTTAATGACTTGAATTTTATT
>VZTR01014615.1:1688159-1721599 GCA_013400775.1 Chaetops frenatus | reverse complement strand
AAACTTTATGTGCTAAGTACTTTCCAGCCTGTTTCAATCAATTTCTCCTTGGATTTTCCTGTCCCATACTTTCACAACTGCTCTTTATCTGATTTGTTTATTTTGTTGGAATAAAACTTCTAATTGTACCAGGACTTGCAATGGCCAAATCAACCACCAATATAATCCAGGTAAAACCATGTGTTGTACCTTATGAGGAAGACACCATGGAAAATAAATCAATTTAATGCAACTGAACCCTCCAATGATTAAACTCACAAAGATTAATCTCAAATCCTTTTCAGATTCAATGAATCAACATTCTCAGCAATGCTTGTAAATTAACTTTTAAATCACAGACACTGGGACACGAAAATTAGAAAAAGGAAGGTTGTTAGTAATTAAAGTCAACTAAATTGTGCAGTGCCAGGGATTCTTAAGGAGAAGAAAAGTTGAGAAACAAATTGCCTGCTATGAGGACTAGTCAATGCTTATTACACACTCTGCAATGACATCTGCAGAACCTCAAATATAGGTAATAAAAAAAAGAAGTTTCATGACTGGAATTGCTCCCCACCTTGAGCAATTCCTCCTTTTTCTCTAACACCACCGTGTCTCAGAATAATAACAACCACGAAGTTTTTTCCTTACTACATCCTTCAAGCTAAATCATCTGCTTTTCCAAGTATCAACCCATGCCTCTTCTCTCTCTCCTTTAATATGGGCTGAGTTGCAATATGTTTTCCCTGTCCATCCTTGAGGTTTTTTCTACCAGTAGGCACAAAATGCTGCAAATGCATTTGAAAATAACCTGTTTGCTCCTGGCCATGAAAACAAAAACATAAAAATGTGAGGTTTTCAGCACACTTAAGCACAGTTACAACTTAATGTACCATTTGTTAATTCCTACAACCACATTAAGATTAAGTATCAGCCCCCTTTAAACCCAGCACAAAAAGAGTTGAGAGGTTGGTCACAGTGTGTGATTAAGCTAAATTAATGACCCAAAATTCATTCCACATAGTATGCTATTGCATGTTTATTACAGTATATCTGACAGTCTCAATTAACAATAAATTAAAGTCTAAGTTGTGATTTCACTTTTGACAATATCTTACTACAACTAAGTCTTAAATATCTGCATGTAACTATTTGGCTACAGACATAACCGAAGGTAATGGAGTCAAAAACTGCAGACTAATTGCTTCAGATGAAGGCTTATTATCTCTCCAGTTTCAAGCTCAGCAGCAGTTAAGCAGCAATAGAAACTACTTCAGCCAAAGCATTGTGAAACTTTATGTAAAATTTAATTTTATATCTCTTCCAGTGTTGCAAACAATAAAAGGAACAGGCATTTGTTTTCAGACTGAAAAAGGATGTAAACTGAAGGGCTAAAAAAAAACCACCAACAATTCAGCCCCCAGATTAGCTTGGTTTTGCTGCTTCATTCATACTCATCCTCTTCCCCTTTCTAACACGTTTTTGCATGATATTTTAATTTGTAAGCTCAGCTTAACTCTTCATAAGTATTTGCTTCAGTCTTTCTCACCGTCCTTCACCATGAGACACACTCTGGGCTGGGTTCCCTGCTCAGCTTAGACTTGTGTATTTATTTATAGAGGTGCAGTGAGGTTTCCCCACCCTGGGATGGGCGGTGGGTGCCCACCAAAGGGCTGAAAGGGACACTCCAGGTTGGAGGGAGCTGCAGAGAGGTGAGAGAGGGGATGTCTGGGTGCTCCTGCTTCCTTGGGGACTCACCAGGATCCCGTCACTCTCTCTCCATCCCAGCACACACCAACCCTAACAAACCTGGACTGTCCTCTGCCCATGATCATCTGCACTTCAGCTTTTTTAAGGTGTTTTTTTTTTGAGACAGGGAAATGCCTTCCACCAGGGCTCCTCACTCACCAGCAAGGCAGGGAGATTGTCCCATCCTTTCAGCAGCCTCTCCTGCCAAGGCCATCAGCCCAGAGGCACAGCCAGGGTGCTGGCACTGCAGGACAAGATCCCAAAGCAGAGCCCCTGTTACGCCTCCGTGAGCAGATGTTGTTCAGCAGTCTGGGACAAAACCCAGCCTGAGAAATTATGGTCTGTCTGCACTTTTCACCTGCAATTTCTTTCACAAAATAGTGTCTCATAACAGTAATAGCCCTACACTGCTTGCCACTGACCATTTGTCATGCAGACAGCACACAGGCTGTCTCTCAACAAAAAGCTTCAGTCCAGCAGCAATAAGGGCACAGGCAATCAGGGCACTCAGGGGTGGGGGGTACAAGGGACAATGAGAGAAGTAGAGCCCTTCCCCTGAGCAAGAAGGGGACCTTAACCATGTTCTTCCTCTCGTTATTTTGGGAATCTTTTTCCCTGGCAAAGACAGCTGCTGCTTTTCCCCACCATACCCCCCATACAGAAAGGCAGGCCATGTCTCTGGTTACTGTGTTATTTAAGTATTTCTTTTGAAGGCAGGGTGTTTCTGAAGGGGAATAGGGTATCTGACAGCTGGCAAAAATAAACTGCTCTTTGCTGCTTTGCTCAAGGCAGGCAGGTGAACAGGTGCCTGAAGCTCCTTCCTCCATAAGCATCTTTCACCACCAAATCCAATCCTACTTCTGCCCTTAACTCATCCAGAAAGTTAATAGCCACTCTCTAGCCCACTCACTATCTCCTCTCTCATGGATCACAGAAAAGTTAGGCTTGGAAGGGACCTCTGAAGATCAGCAATTTCCTTCATTTTACACAGCAAAGGATTTTTATATAGTCAAGGATTTTCACGAATGGAGGTGGAAAGTAGCTGTGTCCCCTCCACTACTACCACACTTAAGATCTTCCAGCAACTTCCACAACTTTTTTCAGGGCTTTCTCTCTACAAGTACCAGACCCTGGGCTTCAGCCTTGGCTCATCCTCTCATCCTGACTTTCAGGAAGGTGCTCTCCATCAGCCTGCCCAGCACCAAACTTCAGCTTCTGGCTTCCATTTCTGAAAGGTTTTGGTTTAACCTATGACCAGGCATAGCCTTGGCTCATCATCCCCTCATTTACATTTCCATTTAACCTCTCTGGCTCCTAATTATACTGCAGTATTTCTATTGAAATAAAATATTTATTACTCCTGATAGGAAAAGGTCTCTGTATTATGCAACAGAGAGCTGAAAGATGCATCTCCATCTTACCTTAAAGTATAAAATTGCTTCAAGTTCCCAAAATCTTAGAATCAGATACAATCCTCAGATTCTGTGCATTATCTCTCTCTCATTTGCAAGTTTGCTTATAACTGTCTCAAGTCTTGACAGCATTTACCTTTATCTTGATATTTTTCTGCTGAAATTTTTATTCATATCTAAACCTTCAGAATGAGTTTTAACTTTCAGGTTTTCTCCTGTGACCCTTTCCCTACATTCTCCAAACATCAAGGAGTGCATCTCTCTGATATCTCAGGTACTTGTGCAGCCTGAGTTACTATGGTATCTCAGAATTCCATATTTCATTTACTTATCCTCAGGAAACCCCCAGATATTATTTTTTCCCCAGTTTTATGCAACATGGAGTATCTCAGCAGAAGAGAAACTGCTGACTGCCACTAAGGACCCAACACACTTGCTCAGAGCCACAATGGAAGTCTGCACACAAGAAGGACTAAATTCCACACTCCATCCACTGAATTGTCATTCAAAGCCAACCAAGAATCCCACTCAAAATTTGTCATTAAATCAGAAATTCATATTAACTTGTCTTTCCATTCTTGATCACCTTCACTGATTTCAAATATAGGTCCCTCCTCAGAATTTATGTTTAACCAAGG
Source organism: Chaetops frenatus (assembly GCA_013400775.1). Classification (NCBI taxonomy): domain Eukaryota; kingdom Metazoa; phylum Chordata; class Aves; order Passeriformes; family Picathartidae; genus Chaetops; species Chaetops frenatus. The sequence goes on along the minus strand of VZTR01014615.1, from coordinate 1,717,821 downwards.
TTTCAAACTTGCTGAATGCCAGTCCTGTCACAGTTAGTTCTTCCCATCTTCATATATGCACTTTGCAGGAGTGTGCACAGCTCACACTCCTGGTCCATTGCTGCTGGCACTGTCCTTTCTCTGATTCTACTGCATTTACTTAAATCCCACTTAAGAATCAGAGTGGGCAGAATAGAATGGCAAAAGATAAAAGGGAAAAAATGGACAAAAAATAAAATATGTGAGTGTAAAACATACAGAATATACTATGTTACAAAATAAACAATACTGTTCTCTACATAATTTTTAAATTGCTGCCTTCTCTCACATCATCCAAAGTGACCACAATTCACCATAACTTAATGCCTGATAAGGATCACAGAGAAGCAGCATGAAAGGCATAAGAACTGAAAGCAGGTACAACCACTGCTCATGGAATGCCTGTAGCAATGCTCTGCCAATGGACCACAGCTGGAATGACACATCAGATTCCCTAAGAGTCTTGTGGCATTCAAACACACCCTCATGACCCCAGGTAACTGGTGAACTTCAGAGACAGATTATTCTGTCCTTATCCAGCAGCAAAGGAGAGATTTCATGGGAAAGAATGGAACACTGGGCAGCTCTGCCAGGAATGGAGGGAGCAGCTGCAGGAGGGAGAGTGGCAGAGCACATCCCACTCGGTCAAGGTATACAGAGCATGTAAAATTTACACCATCTCAAGCAGCATGCTGTGGAAGAGCACAAACTTTAGAGGCTGTGGCCTTCCAGAGGCCTTCCAGAATCACTTCAATTTCAGCACTGGATACTGAAAAGGCTTCCCTGCAGTCTCTTCTTTTTGAGACTCCAGTTTTACACCAGACATGCTCCTTTCCACCTCTGTCTCCCCCTCCCCATCACTTAGCTGACTGCATTTCTTGTGGCAAATTAATAGCTAGAACAGGCCAACAGTTTGATGCAATTCCATGTTCTTGAATAAAGAGTTCTCAGGAGCACTATTACAGAAATTTAATCTCTTGAGGAATAGATCAGATACCATTAACAGAATGTAACAAATGTTACCTATGAGTTCCTGGAGAAAGCCTGTGCTGGGTCTACAATAAGACATGTAATTTAAAGAGTTGCTATCAAGGAAAAAAAATATTCTTTTATATGAAGAATTTTATTTTAAAAAAATTATGCCCACAAACAGCAAATACTAAACAGTTCCATTAAAACTAAAGAAACCTATTGTTTTCTTTGCAAGCCAGAACTTTCTCCTTTTCCCCTTCTCTTTGGCAGACACCTTAGCAAAGTGGGCATTGCCCCTGATTTCTGCACAGCTGCAATAACCTGAGCCAGTGCACTGCAATGAGAATGAGGGATTCTCTCAAGCAGGGCCTCACCTTTGGGATGTGACAGTTTTCAGCTCCATCCAGGAATGTAGGAGCTCTGCTATCACAAGTCACTAAGATAACACACTAAATTAGCTCATCTCCTGGGAGATTCACTCCCACCTGTTCAACAGCTCCAGACCAGGCTCCTTTCAGCCCAGTGTAGGATCTGGGCACCTCAGAGGTTTTTCATGGGGCTCTTCCACTCCTCTGCCTGGATTCTGTGCCACTGGGATGCTGCAGTGGGGAGTCTGCCTGTGCCAGATAATGGCTCTGTGAAGCAGGGCTTTCCTGTGAATTCACAGCTCAATCTGCTTACAAACATTCAGTTACAATGTGGAACATCAAACCTTGCTGAAAAAGACAGAAGATTCAGCAGTGGCTCTTTGGGATCTACTTCTAAGAGAAATATATCGACAAACAAAAGGGCAAAGTCCCTTCCCTATTTCAAGTGATAAAATTCACAACTTATAATTCATGCCTGAACCTGCTGTACACCACTGCCTGTTTACAGTGTGAAGGGATCCTGCACTCTTTGGACATAATTTGTATTGCTCATTTGCTGTAGGGAGGCTTTGTTGTCACAGAGAATCAGGATCGCTGCATTCTTCCATGCAAAGCATGTAGAACCAACCAAGACATTTGGTACCCAGGGGCAGTGATTTTCTGGAGAGCAGCCAAGTGAGCAGAGAAGATCTGGAATGATTTTAAAGTCACACCTCACAGGAAAAAAAAGAAAGAAAGAAAAAATTTCTCTGGATACAGGAATGTAGCTCACATGAGGTTACATTTATTTGACTGCATCCCTCCTACTAAAGACACGTAGCCCTTTTGTTTATTTCAGAACTGCACTATGGACCATATCTCCCAGTTGTACCCATCTACCATGCTCTCACTCACATTTTATAGTAGACTCAGGGTATAGAAATTGGCTTCATTTCAGATGATGCTCAGTGAGAAGATGTTGAACAGCCACTACAGGATGTTCACACCAGTCTGGAACAAGTTTGAAATAACCCTGGATTCAAAATGTTTGTTTAGGACCTCAATATAACCTCCTGACTCTCATGGGGTGGGTCCACACTACTTCCCAATGTGAGTACTCCCACATTTTTTAGTTTAATCTACTCTGGGAATGAAGTAACAGCACAGGACTCAGCTCACAATGACTGAGAATATTTATGACCTTGCAGGAAGACAGGAGGGCACACAGGGATTGACACCCCCTGGTACAGGAATCCCAGAATTACCTGAATTACCAGCACAGGGGGAGTGCCTGCACAATGCAGCTAAAGTAAACACTTATTTTCTTACTTGGATAAAATTACACAAGTAGGGGCACATTTCAGCATAGTGTATTAGATACTCAACTGTACACACTCTTGAGGATACTACAGGCTATTTCTGTGAAGTACAGTGGCAGGGGAACATTAGCAGCATGAAATATTAATCTTCCCATCACTTTATTCCTGAGTCTGGCCTAGGTTTTCCAAGTAAAATGTATTCTCTTTCCACTTGAAGACACTGCACCTCTTATCTGGAATTCCAGCTGTTCTGTAAAATTCAGAATTTATTATTTTAATGATAGCTAATAGGCATAGCTGTTCTATTGATCTGATTCCACTCCTCCATGGAGCCCACTTCAGTGAGGGAGCCCTCAAGATATTTTGTCTCCTCACTCATTTTTTGGTCTTTTACATGGAGTTCCATGCAGTCATTAACAACCTTGTCTAGGACACAAGATATTTCAGAGCAGGATCTTGCTCCCCGTAAGCCCATGCCAGTTCTTCTCTACACAGCAAAAGAAACGAGAACAGTTCTTTATTCTCAGTGTTCAAATACCCAATTAACCAATCAACCCTTTAAATATGTTTTATAAAAAGTGTTCTTTGAGAGTCTGTGATCCTGTTATACTTGATACGCTGACTCACTTTCTAAAATATTTAAAAGTCTCATTTTAGCATTATGCCTGTTATCACATTTTCATTAAAAAATCAGCCTCCTTATCTTTATACATGACTGCAGAGCTATTTGCATTCCCAAAGGCCATAAAAAGTAGCAAGAATTGGGCTAAACTAAGATTACAAATTTACAGGCTTTTGTTAAAACACAGAGATCTTCAGCCTGTGTAAATAGCTGTGTAAACGCTGTCAGAGTACTTGACCTGCTGTAGCTATTTTCTCCTCCTTTTTAATGGACAAGTGTTTTAATGGCATGTCCACACATCCAGCTAACAAACCCCGAGGGGGACAAGAAGATTCTACACCCTCTTGAGCCAGACCCTGAGTCTATGAGTGTCTGCAGGCTTTGCCATGGACTTCTGAGCACTGGGTCTGCAGAAAGGCAAAGTGTGATAATGGTGCACTGCACGGAGACCCAGCCCGCTGAGCAAGAAACCACAGCTGTGCCAGGAGCAGCCAAGTGCTCAGAGGAGACCACGTCCAACTCACATCTTGATCAAGCAATCACAGCCTGACAGTAACAGACAGCATCCCTTATCACTTACAGAATGTTTTCTGTGCATGATGTCCAAAGACTCGGAGTTCAGAACTCATGAGACAGATAAGCAAGGAGATAAATGACTGGAATTCTGAGCAGTTTAACTGGCATGGAGGTGAGCAGCATTGCTTATCAGAAAGAAATTGTACATAAGCATTTTTAATTACCTAAGGAAGAAAGGGATTGCCTGCCTTCAGCAGCTAAGGCAGTGCTTTGCTTATCTCCACATCCCAATCATTTTCTAATTATTATCATTTTTGTAAATCCTAAGGCAGAACATTACTTCATTTGCATACAGACACATGGGTCTAAAGTAGATTTTTAAATTTATGCCTACAAAGCTTCTGCAGGTGTTTTCAAACTTTCCCCACCCTGTTCCTGCAGTGTCTTTTCATGGGCAGCTTCTGTTTGTGTCAGGATGGTAGGACACTGCACAGATCTAAGCCAACTGTGTCACTTGCTTGCCTCTGGATCCAGGGAATGTCACAGCAAGGAACACAGAAAAGGGATGGTCAAAATCTCTTAAGACAGCAGCAGCTGCTACTGAAAAACACTCAGTCCTCTACAGCCAGACCAGCACTTTGCCTTCAATTTTTCTCCAAGCTACATTTTTCAGTTTCTTGATCACTTTTAAGCAAGGAAAGAAATCTCAGTAATTCTTGATATGCATAAGCCTGGAAATAGAATTTTGGCTAGAAATAGAATTTGAATAGAGCCTTTTTTTTTTTTTTTTCCAGTTATGAACAGTTTTAGATAAAATAAGGGTTTNATATTCGTAAGCCGGGAAATGAAATTTTGGCTAAAAAAAAAATTTGAAGAGAGACTTTTTTTTTTTTTTTTTTCCAGTTATGAACAGTTTTAGATAAAATAAGGGTTTAGATCTGCTTTTGGTGTTGGGAGATAAAAGTGCACTCAAATCAATAGACCGAGATTGGATTCAACCCCCTGCTGTCAAGCCATTTTACTAATAATGTATTGTGAAAACAATAAAAGAAATGATGGGAGTGAGCAAAGTTGCTCACAGACTCAGACGTTAATATTCATCAATATAATTGATATTTATATATTCTTGATATTTCTACTTCATGCTCACACTAGGGCAGAGCTGAGAGAGCACGTACTTCCACAATATTTAAGTGCACCATATGGGTATAATTGCAATGCAGTCAGTTACAGAATATACTCAATCAGGATTCTGCATAACACTGGAGACCTATTCTGAGCACTTCATACTTCATGTAGGAACACCAAAGTAGCAAAGACATGGCACGACAACAGGAAAATAGGCAGGTAGCACTACTTGAAACAAAAACACTTCTGCTTTATAAAAAGGCAACATATACTTCTTGACTTACAAAACCCAGCACTTTTACACAGCTTTAAGAAGGAGGAAGGGACAGCCCCATAGCCCTCTTTGTTCAGAAAAAGGCACTTATAAAATGCTGCCTCCCAGAAGCACAGGTAGACTCGTTTTAACCTGCAGCAAACAGTGACAAAAATACATATTCCAAAAGCATTGGACAGACGAGGAAATTCCAACACCTGCAGGGCTGGATGAAGGCATAGTTTCTTAACCCTGAGTATCAAAGTTGTTTCCTTCTTGTTTTCTCTGAACCATTGAGCCTGTTTTGGTCATTAGTAAAATGTCACCCTGAAAATGCAGATTACGTGATCCTATTTGTGGTGCTTAGTGCCTTCCCATGCTTTTCCCTTCTCTAAAATACTGTAACAAGGAAAAAAAAAAAAAAAGAAAAGAAAAACAATATAGGCTCTCAGCCTATCATGCCAGGAAGAACTATTTTAAGAATTAATTTGTGCCCTGAGAGATCTGTTTAAATTATCCTCTCGTGCTGTCCTAACCAAAGATTAAAGTGAAGAACTTCCAATGTCTTAAGGAGATGAGGAAAACTGAAGAACTGGAGCGTCCGGGCTCCACCGCGGTGCCCCAGGCACAGCCCGAGCACAGGGAGGGGAAGGTGGGGATGAGGAGGACAGAGATGTTGATCTGCCAGTGCCCCCGGAGCCCAGGAACCTTCCCCAGCCTCAGCTGGAGCTCCGAGATCACAACCAGGCTTTCCCTTATGCCACCACTTTTTAACTCTGCCCATCCTTTATGGCTGAGGATACATCCCTTTATTTTCTGCCACCCGCTGCTTCTTAGACAGGGAAAGTTTTCACTTCATTCCGTGCTGGTAAGTGCAGGCAGAGAGGAATATCCTCCAAAATACAGGTTTGACAGAGAAAATGAAATCTTTAACTTTTTACCTCTACAGAAACACACAAAGCGTCTACCAAGAGAAATAAATTAACCGAGTTCAGATATGCTGTCAGTACAGCAATTTACCCCAAAGCCAGAGTTTTACCGACTTGCAGCTGCTGTTTGCCCCCCCTGCCATCCCTGCTTGCTCACGCACAGCCTGAGCACACGCTGTGCCCTGAACTGCCCCTCCAAGACAGTGCCAGGCAACAAAAATTCACTGAAAGTCCAGGACAAAGTCAGAAGCTGAGCCTCACTTTTACAATTTTATATTTATCTGCAGAGAGGCTTTTAAACACCCTTACCCCCTTCCTCCAGTGAGAAGGGGCCTCCATCCCAACATCCTGCCCCCCCAGCACACATGTGAGAAGAAGTTACAGAACAAACCTCTATAGCCTTCAGGAAGAGGCACAGGCAGTTAAAAATAGCACAATTCCAGCTTCTCCCCCAAGTCTCCACACACATCGAGAAAGCAGACCTTGAACCCAGCTACACAGCACTTTCCTCCTGCCACTGGCTGGTGACTCAGTTGACAATTTTAAGAACACACACCAAAAAGATTTTTTTAAAAAAGACCGTAACAATCATACAAGAAACACAAAGCTACACAATGCAAATCCGTATCTGTTTGAAATTGAGGAAAAGAAGCATTACCTGGTCTTGCTGTTGGGCTTGTTTCCCTGATGCATTTTGCTCCTTGGCTGTAGTCATGCTCACCTATTTGTGCCCACTGCAGTGGCAAACAGGATTTTACTCTGTGTGTGTGTGTGTGTGTGTAAGCTGGTCTGTGTGCTCAGACATACACGCACACACACACACACACACACAAAGACTAAAGGGATACGGATGAGTAACTAGTCCATCACTTAATCACCAGCTGAGAAATTTCCCACCCCCACAAAAAGAAATAAATCAAAATGCAATGTAAAAAAGCACTAGTCTGGCTGTCTTCCCCCTTGAGCCTCTAAAATAAAAGCAGGAGCAGGAGCAGAGAGAAGGATGCTGTGGGGGCTTCTTCTTCAATTAGCAACAGCCTCTGCAATCGTCACAGAAACAATGATAACTGCTTGGCAACCAGCAACTGGCAGCTCGGAGCCGGAGGCAGCGATGTGGTCCTCGCTCCCTCCCCACCTCCACGGCGGCCGCCCTCTCCTTGCGCATGCCCCGGCTGCCTGGGCGCTCGCTGTGCGGCTCGCTGGGCTGTGCACGGCCGGCACTCCTCCAGCCCCCTCCCTCCCTTCCTCCCAGAGCAGCGCCGAGGGGGGCCGCTGCCCCAGCCCGCATCCCCGTCCCGCATCCCCATCCCGCATCCCCATCCCGCATCCCCCGCGGCTCCTCTCTGCCCCATCCCGCATCCCCCGCGGGGCCGCTGCCGCGCACATGCGGAGCTCCTGGCAGGCGCCCTCTGGTCTCTTCCCAACTTGCGGAGGCTCCGGGGCCGTCAGTGGCCGGCTCTGAAGCAGGGCTGTGTCAAGGGCAGCCGCTGCCCCGCTGCCAGCGCGGGTTTGGAGGATGCAGCGCGCTGCCAGGCTCCCAGCCATGGGGCGCAGGGAGCACCGACGCTCTCCGGAGAGCTGCCCCCTCACTGCCGAGGGGTGAAAGGTGCCCCCGGGCTCCCCCAGCCCCCGCCATGTCGCTGATGTGGCGGGGCCACCGTGCCTGTGTGCTGTGGTGGCTGCCATGCAGGTCACGTTGCAGGGTGACACACGAGCACGCGTTCCCTGCTCCGCTCCGCGCTGCCGTCGCTCGCTCCCTGCAGCTTCTCGGCCCTAGCAGAGATCTCTCCAGCGCAGCAGAGCTGTCAAACGAGCCTCCCGAGCCCGCTCGCCCACCTTGCTGTCAGCACGGGGTGACACGGCGTGTGCCTGAGCACGGGGCACAGAGCGGGGGCACACGCTCCGGGAAGGGACCTCACACGGCCGAGCAAAACTTGGAGCAGCCGTGAGGGTTCTTCGGTATTTGCTTGGGACTGACACGAGCCCTCACTCACCGCAGTCGCAGGTGACACGAAAATGCCCCGTTGCTGCTTCTCCCACGCTCCCCTCGTACCCAGCACACCCAGGCTGGAGCCCAGAGCTGTCCTCAGTGCTGTAGTGCTGTGTAAAGCTAAATGTTTCCTCATCCGCGTGGTACTGGGATCTCTGCTGAGTCTGCGGATAACCAGCTAAGGACAGGGAACAGCAGAGTGTTTATCTTGACAGGGAAGTGATTATGCCCCATTTGACCCTCAGTTTTACAGCACAGATTTATTATACAAGGTCACATTCACCAACACCACTACAGTTGATGTCTCCTTACACCTGGGATAATGTTGATCCTTGGCTCAGGGACAGATCAACAGCAGGCCACGTTTTCCTAAAGACACTACAGGCCACCACTAAGACTCCCTAAGCATTTCTGCATTTTCACCATTATATTCACAGGAATTTACAGGAACCATGATGTAAAAGACCTGCAACACAGAATTGTGCTGGTAGCAAACTGGACAACCTTGCCTTTTCCCAGGTGCCACAATCCAGGCAACAGCTCATTAAAAAAAAAAAAAAAAAAAGTTAATAGCACCTGTCTAACAGGAAGCAATAATTTGCATTTAAATCTAACAGCCTGTGTGATTTCTTGCTGGGTTATACTCTGACACAGCCCTAGCTTACATTGCAATTCCACCTCTTTAGTCCCCATGGTTAAAGTCACAATATTTTCTATATGTTTATAGTGAGGTTATTGCCTATACATTCTTCCCCAGCCATCAAAACAGAATTGTTTTCAAGGTTTTATATAAGTGGATTGGTTTGAATTTTCCAATTGGCTTGGACTACTTTTCTACCTGTTGTGAGTGGTAATGAAGGCTTGCTCTACTCCACACTTCTGCTATTTTTCTTTCCAAGAGGAATTCAAATGAAACAAAACTGTATTTTGGATTGGTGTGTTGGGTTTGGGGTTTTGGTTTTTTTTGGTTTGGATTTTTTGGGGTTCTTTTTCGGTTTTGAGGTTTTGTTTGTTTGTTTGTTTGTTTTTGGTTGTGGGATTTTTGTTTAGTTTGTTGTTTGGTTTTGTTTTTTTTTTTTTTTACTCCCCTACCATACATGCTGGAAATTTCTGCAAAACAGATCCCTTTTTAAAACATGGGCCATTCAATGTGTCCCTGACCCCACTGGCAATCCCTGAACTTAATTGCACTGCATGCCCTCCCAGGCAGGTTCAATTCTTTCACAGTTAACAACTTAAGACACAGTTTCCACTCTTTTTCTGGAAATGGCCACTCTGCCTTACAATGTAGATTTTTTTGCACTAAGCTTGTTGTTGGACACATAAGAAGCTAATTGTGCTAATTAGTCCAGCAGTTATCTGTGCAAATGCATGTGGCTGAGCCTCATTACATGGCTGCATTAGGAGGCTGCTGTTCCGACTGCATCTCCCAGTGCCTGGCACAGCCACCCCAGCGTTTCTGAAATGCCTTGATCTCTCTGCCCTCGTCACCCCCGGGCAGGGCAGGGCAGGGCAGGGTGTCCCATGCCCTCCGATGGCCACCAGCTGCTCATTGCCCGGAGGATGTGGCAGCAGGGGCAGTGACATCCTCAAGCTCTGTGTCACCATCCTGCCTGGATCAAAGGGGTTCTGAAGCTGCCAAACACCTCCTGGGGAGACGCTGGGGGAGGAAGCAGTGGCCATTGCCATTCAGAAATGCTCATTAGTCACAGGCAGAGAATTATCTCCTCACACATTAGCAGGGCTCAGGCCGTCCCTCCTGACCTCTGAGCTATGTTAGGGCACAACGAGACTGCTTGGCTGAGTCACCACTGATGAACGATTGTTACACCCCCATCAAAGCACCAGAATCTGTATCTGCCAAAGCCAGCAGGCAGAAGGATGGGCCCCGGACAGTCCCATTTGGGACATGGCAGGAGGCACTGGCAGACAAGGACCCTGGCAGTACCATCTTCCCATCCATCCCTCTCCACAGCATCCCAGCTGATCCCAAGGATACAGGGAGCAGGTTGTTCCTCCCTGCCAGGGTCAGGTGGACATCAGGCTGTTCAACCTCTACCACCCATCATTGAAACAGGTTTGTCTGCACTCCCTGCCCGTGCCATGTGGAGGTGTCAGTCCCCAGACTCCCTCCCTGCCACACAAACTGCATTCCCATCATCAGCATCCTCCATCAATCCAGGCAGTCCACACTGTGCCACCACTGGGACAGCTCAGGACACCCACTATGAGCACAGACAGCTCTCTTCATTAACCAAGATACACATCCAAAATGCCAGCTACAACCACGTGAATGCCATCCCCACGCCTGACAGCAATTACCTCCTCAGGCAGCACAGCAGGACAGACAGGCACCTCCCTCCCATCGGGAGAGGAACCAGCAACAGGTGAAAGGAGCTGTTCCAGCTTCTCATCTTCACCCTGAGTGCTTGTTTCAACAAAATCATGCAGCACTGCAGTAATACAGGTAATTTTTAATTACCTTGTAACAAATTAGTCACACATGTCCTAGAGCATTTTCTGTTAGAAGGAGAGTGCTTCATTCTCCTGAGAGTGGCAGGAACAAGATTGTGGTCTGGGATCATTCTTAAAATTCTCCTTGGAGTTCACAAAGTCACCATAAAGCTTCTTCCTGCTCAAAGATTGTTGAAAACCTTGAACACTGCAAATAGAAATTAATGTTCCAGTGGCTCTGGAGGACAAGGTGGAACAAAAGCTCAAACTGTCATCACCACAAAGACTTGTGAACTGCTAGGAGCTAAAGCACAGCAACCTTTTCTTATGATGATGCATTACAGCAACGCACAATGGCAAAAGGAGCAGTTTGTTACTGCTCCCAAACATTTTTAAGCAGATCAAGGTACAAGACCATCATTGGTTCTGCCCTTCCATGGAGGGAGAGAGGTCTGGATGCAGAGCAGCTCCTTCATGGGAAGAAGCAGCAATGGGCTCTCAGCAGTCAGTGCTGAGCATTCCTATTCCCTTTGTGTTACAAAGGCCAGACCCAAGAGCAGCCTGTGCTCACAGTGAGCCCTCCAGCTGCACACATCTGTTCCAGGCAGCACAGACTAAGAGATAAGCCTGCAGCAGCAGCAGCAGCAGCACGTGCAGTTATTGGATGCAGAACCCTTCTGCTCCATTGAAACCTGGGGCTTTCACTGTACCATGCTGGGTTATTTATTCCCCTTTCATTGCCACATCAAGGAAGTTGAAGCCAGTGGGCAAAGTGGGTAGAAATTAATTCTACTTGATTAACCATATCTTTGAGCAGCCTGCTAATGTTCTCCCTTCTCCAGAAAATGACCAGATCCCATGGAGAGCTACGTATCTGAAATTTTGGGGGGGTCTAAGCCATTAGTACCATTAGTATTTGGGGTCCAGTAATGTGTTACCTCCAGCAGAACACACCACACAATCTGGTTTTGTACATCCAGCCCCTCTGCCTTCACACCTGCTGACAGTTCTCACTGGTTTGGCTGATTTGCTCTTGATTCAGGAAGGACACAAGGCCCAGGAAAGCACATAACAAGAGAAAAATCTACTCAAAGGTATGTTACAAAGGAAAAGTTGTAAGGGTTACAGGTTTTTAGGAAATTTATACAGGTAGTGGATGTTAGAAAGACAACTCAGGAAGAGAGAGACTGCCAGTACAGCCATCCACTATGAGAAAGATGAGATGAGCCCTTAAAAATGTTACAACCATGGATTTAAGCATTCAGACATTGAAAGGTTGGTCAAAACTGGCCCACAGGATGCAAGGGGAGCAGTGCTCAGTGTGCATTGGTGCTGCTTTCCAAGGTGTGGAGGCAGCAGGGTGGGGACACAAGGCTGGCAGCTCCTGCAGCAATGGCCTGAGAAGCTCTCCCTGAACAATGCTCTTCTAAGACCAGCAGCATATCCAGAAAAGGTAAATCTACTCCATCTCCAAGACTGATAAAATACCTTTGCAACTGCCCTATTGCACTACCACTCCAAATTTCCCAGAGAAATGCAAAGAGGAACAAGAGGGAAGGGTCCATAAAAATCAAGATGTCCATGGTCCTGAAGATGTGCAAGAGCCTGCTGGTGACCAGTTACCACTCCTCAGTCCCAGTGCCAACATCTCATCCACACAAAAAGCAAAGGCACAGTCCCTCTCCCTTCTGGACTTGTGTGGCTCAGATGCAGTGAGTCAGAAGGGGCTGTGTCCTCCTCTGCAGATCCTCCTGGAGGTCAAGGGCTCCTCATAGAGAAGAGCAGAATAGGAAGCTGTAAAACCATAAGGGCTGCACACTTAGAAACTCTTTTTACAGGATTTTATGCTTTAGATGCTTCAGAAGCACCCAGACATTCTGGCTGTTCATTCCAGAGATTTCTGTTCTGTGCTCATCTGAATAAGCTTTGGAGAGGGAGAATTTAATTTCGTTTTGTTCGGAAAGCACATTTTGTGCCCTGCCCCTCTCCAAGAATGTGACAACACTAATATCACATTATTGCACAGCAACATCCCCAGTTGGAATGTGGAATTGGAAACACTTAGATAGGAGATCAGCTGACATCAGCCCTACTCCTACAAAGGCTGCAGAGCATCTCTATTTGCCTACACACCAACCCTAGCACTGCTTCTCATAATAGCTCCTATTAGAAGACCATAAAAACACTTTAGTCTTATTCCAAGTTAATCCCTAGCTTTGGCAAGATTTCCCAGTTTGTCGAAGGGCATCCCAAAACTAATTTTAATATAAAAGAAAGAAAAATTTTGGCCTTTAAGGATATGCATTTAATTAGCTTCCACTCCACTACTTCCACATCTTGCATCCACTCTGCTACTGTTGCCCCTCTCATGTCTCCAACATGTTGGTTCTACCAAGGGTTAGTCATGGGAGAGTCTCTATGTCCAGAAGAATTTTCAGAGGCTCCACTGAGGACCTCTGTATCTTGGGGATCCACTCAGGTAGATGATTTTCCAGATTTCAAAGGTTCTCTGAAAGGGCTAGAGGCAATAACAGACCATGAATATCGTTACAGTTAAAAATACATCACATTTCCATTACCCATGACCAAAATCATTAAGAAAGCAATCTGGTGTGCTAGTTTCATTTAACAGATCAAATCCAGTTTATTTAGTCAATGCCATTAATTAGTCATTTGCATGAATATCTGCTCCTACAGGGGATATACTTCAAAATGTTCCCACAAGCATGAGAACTCCTGCTATCTGAGACAGCAGGTACGTGGCAGCAGGGGACACAGAGACAATGGGCACTGCAAGAACAACTTGTGTGTCTGCATCATACTCCCATGGTCTTGTCCCTATTTGTCCATTACCAAAGCCTCACTAAGTTGCCTTTTTTTTTTTTTTTTTTTTTAATCTTAAGCATGAGAAGGTCGTTTGAAATTATTGTAACAGGTTGATTTGAAGCACTGTATTCCGCTGCTTCCCATTCCTCGCTGCCGCTTCGAGTTCCAGGATCCCACAGTTCATGGTAAACAAATAAGACAACACGGGCATGCAAGCTGTGGAGAATTCTGCTCTTTCATGCACAGCTAGAGCTGTTTTGCACAGCACTTTCCTGCCTGAATTGGAGTGTGACTCTGGGGAACACAGCAGGTACTTGTGCCCTTCTCACTTCTGGATTCCGTACCCCCTTTGGTTTGCCTGCCCTAAAGATCAGCTGTATGTTCCGACAGTCAGACTTCTCTATTGAAGTTGTTACTGTACAAAAACATTGCTTTTAATCCATTTGGGGTTATTTTTTGAGTCAGTTTATCTATTTTAATACATCATCCCAGTCTCATAGGCAGGGGATGATGAGCAGTGCCACAATTGTTTGATGCTGTGTTATCCCTGCAAGGAATTCAGACCCTGTCACTGGTTTTTCTCTGCCCCTCTGCCTGCTCCTGCTGGTGTGACCTTGGCAGCTGCAATGCAACAGATGCCTCTTTCTCGCTTGTTTATCCATGTGAGAGAGACTTCTGAGGCCCCAGCTTCAGTGCCAGCTGTGAATGGTCTACAAATTGTTCTTTCAAAGTTTGCTTCCTCACAGTCTGGTTTAGTATTCCTGCTCCCTGTGTTCTTAGGGATCAATATTCACTGACATTTTCCCCCCACTCCTCCTGGTTATTTCTAGGTAGCAGCTGAATTCCTTCCTTATTGACTCAGTATGTGTTCTTTTTAACTGTTGTTTTAGGAGTGGAAAAAATTATTTATTTCTTTGCTCCTTACATTTTTTTTTCTTTCTTTATTTAAACATATGTTTTACGAATAGCCACAACATATATTTTGCAACTGAAATATCCATGTCAGAAAATGTAAAAGACATCACCAGTGAAGAGAAAATAACCCCCCCAAAATCACTGTCAAACAGAGAATCCCCATCTTCACAACAGCTGCAAACATATTAGGCTATTTAGCAGCCTACTGCTTGGAAAAGAGAGAGCCTCATCTTCATTTTTAGCTCCAAAGTGATTTATAGGATGAATAAATGATCTGCATATGAGATGATGACTGGTTTAAATGTAAATGTTGTGAAAGACATCTTGTGTAAGCACATACATTGCCTGAGAGATCCTGGTACATAAAAGCCACAGCTGGAGCAAGTGGCTTCTGAAGCATTTGTTTTATGAAGTACACTTTTCATGGCAATGGTGGTTATTTTTCATTTACTTTTATATCAGCTTTAACAAAAAGAAAAAAAATAGGAAAAATACTTTAACTTTCAAAGCAGGTCATACACTTCCAGTAGTGAGGCTGTGCAAAACACTGACACTGTTAAAAGGATTCATAAAACATGCATTCATCTTAGGGATGGCTCACTTGCAAGTTATACCATGGCAGCTTCTGAGGTCTCACAGGTGATGAAGGCATAAAGACCAAACAACCTCAGTTTCTGAACATAAAACCTGACTTGTGGATCCTGCAGGCTGGGCAGGCTGAGCCCGGCTTTAGGCATGTGGAGAGGATCTCCTCGGGACTGCCATCCATCACCCGTAACAGCGGGTGTGACCACTGGGCCCTGATGAGTGGTGACCCACTGAACATCATGTTAGCCTCATAACTTCTCTCAAACAGCACCAAGAGGTCCAAAGATGTCACCTCTGCCACCTGCACTGGTGTTTTCTCTGGTGTTCACTGCCTCCCCAACATGCTCACAGGAGCTGGATGGGTTGTGGTGGTCACTGCCCTCAGTTTCTGATGGAGGCTGTGATGGCTGTGAGGGTTTGTATGCTGGTGTGTTTTTTATCAAGTATTTCTAGATCTCTTGGGATTAAATCTGTTATGGTAAGCATATGTTGCTGCATTCCTGCTAGCTCTGTGGTAGATAAGATTTTCCACCAACCTAAAATAACCTCCTCAAGAGTCTGAACAATGAAAACACTGCCAACACTTGTCTTCTGTAAAAGAGTCACAAAGGGACCCAAAGCCCTTCCTGTCTGCTTCATGTCTTTATTTTTGGAGAAGGCAAACCCACAATGTTTTCAGATTCCTGTTCTCCAGTCTGAAGGTGGAAGGAAGAGGCAGAAAACAACTCTTGGGCAAAATCCCAATGAGCAGATAAAACAAGTAATGCACAGATTCAGGTCACCCTCACTCACTTTCCCCCTCTGTGCCTCAGGTACCCACCCTGCATTCACATTTCTGGACTGCAGGTCTTGTAAGGTACACGTACTTATCCCAGAGGACAAAGTATGGTATGTTGAATGCCCTCTAGTGGAAATGCAATTTATGGAAAATGGCCAACTGGAAAGGTCTACCCAGAACCCCTGGCACAGAGGTAAAGGTGTGTGTTTACTAAAATAGATAAAGGACACAAAAAGAATTGGCTTATTACTACTGTAACCTCAATAGTTGCTTCTGTTGTGATGAAGCAAACAGAAACCAGAACAATGCCTTGCTCTATTTTTTTTTTTTTTTAAAACTGACCAGCAGTTTTGATTTTGTACCACTAAGAGCTTTCATTTTCAGAAGCATGCCAGTACTATGTCATTGTTTTAACTGCCTCAGAGAGGTACTCTTCAGCTCTGAGGGTACTGCACCAAACCAGATTCCCAACTCACTTGTAGCCAGATGACACAGTAAAGAAAGTGGAAACCTTACAGCATGATGTACAAACACATAACATACATAACTGCCTGAATACAAACCTAAATATAATAAATAATTCAAGTAATGTTGTGGTGAAGTCGTGTTCTCATCTATTTATTTGATCTACCTGTAGCACAAGAAAATTGATGCAGAAGGGATGCATGACACCTATATATCCTATACACCTTACAGGAGAACAGCAGGGCTCTGAGCTCACCAAAAGACCTCTGAAAGGAGATAGGACACCCTTTATTTAGCATTGATAATGTCCATTAATTACAGAGAGTTATCAGGTATTCAGCAACGCCACCTTGGGCAGTCAGGTGGAGCTGGAGCAAGGGCAGATTCACAGCCCCTGCTGCCCTGAGGCAGAGGGGGTGTGAAACCCTCACATCTCTACTCGAAATGACAAAGGGTGCCTCAGCATTGCCCACATTGTCCCTGCTGGAAACAGGGACGAGTCTGCAAAAGGCTGTGACTGTCAGGGGCACAAGATCAGCAGCAGCAGAGGTGGGAGCTCCAAAATGTACAGGAAGCATAAAAAACCCCTTGCCAGGGTTCAAGACTATTCCCTGTGCTGTCCCATCCAAGGTGTTTGTTCCTCTGAGCTCTGGCAGCCAGGCTGAGGCTCAGGGAATGGCTCTGGATGTCTGAGTGTTGCTGTAGGGTCCTAGGAGTGCTGAGCACCATTCACTGAGGGGCTGAGGACCTCTGTTTAACACACTGTGACTCAGTATTCCTTTGGGATGCCCCAACAGAGCTTCACTGCTTTTTATGAATATGAATAAAATGCTGTACAGCTCTCTAAAACATTGCACAGGTACTCAGATGTACCTAATCATGACTTCCCACACACAACCCCAAAAAATAAACACATCCTTTCTATAACACTCACTAGTGAGTTTATCTCCAACACAATTTTCCCCATATTATTGTTTGATATGGTATCTGTGACCTTTCCATTTTACCATATTCTGAAGACAGCAAAGAAGAAATAATGACACAAATATTTCAAAGTAGCCTAAAGCTGTGAGCCTCTGAATTCTTGCAACAACAACAACAACAACAACAACAACAACAACAACAAAACCTACAAAAAAAACCCCTGCAATTTCTTCCAGTTTAGAAAATAGCACAAAGAAGGGAATTTGAGATATTCTGAGACTAATAGAATGCTCCATAACATGGTTACACTAAGCTATGCAGGTATGTGGACTTTTCCCCCCAGATAAAAAACCCTTAGAAACTCACACAATTATGAAATATGAGCTGGAGTGTGAGAGAATAAACCAGAGAAGGCCATTTTCTTGTCACAGATAATTAATGCAAGCCTCATTTACATACCTCTCCAATTGCACATAACTGCACATATGAAATATGCCCATCATCTGTACACACACAAACATCAGACACAGGTGGTGCATGTGCCTGCCTGCACGTGCTGAAATCCAACAGCCAAGTCCACAAAGAGACAAAAGTTGAGCCCAGATGAGACAAAAAGCTCTCCCAGCTGCCAGTCCAGCCTGCTGTCACCCTGCCCTGGTTACAAGAGGAGATGCAGAAGGACTTAGAACCAAGGTGGAGATCAATACCAACTGCTCAGATCAGGCTTTGCTGGAAACAATGTGTTCTGAAAAGCCCTGGGTCAGTGCCCAACTCCACCTGTGAAATATCTGCAATGTTTCACGTTTTTAAAGCTCACAAAGTTTCACGTTCATACATGAACTTATGCTAGAAAAATGTTGCATCATCCATCACTGCATTCTCTGTTGAGAAAATCAGAATTTTTGAAACAAGAAGGGGTAGATTTCATCAGTGCTGAGAACACTATCAGCCTTTTATTGCAAATATTACCCAAAGACAGCTTTTTGGACATATTTTCCAGGGATAATAAGGCAGCTTAAGGTTTATATTTATTCATGGAATCAGCAGTCTTTTTATTTCTATTGTTCATCTCTGTAGATCCAGACTTCTACTGGGTGTGGGAAGTGACTGCAGGATGGGATGTTTAGAAGCTTAAGCTGCAAGAGCCTGAAATAATGGAAATAGAAATTGGCCAGCAGAAAAAAAACTAAAAAAAAAAAAAATCCATCTGCCTTATAGAGCAATGCAGAGCACTGAGTTAACTAATTCTCACCTTGAGTTGCAGTTTGGTGGCACCAGAACAAGCAAGAGCTACTCTGAAAGGATTAATATGAGGAGAAAACATAAGAGATTGATGGGCAATGTATCTGAGCTCAGCATGAAAGGGAAACCCTTGTACAAAGCTTTAACAGACATCATTCTTCAGAAGTACCTGGCCTGAGCACTTCACCCCTTCCAGCAGTCAAAGAAAAGTCAAAGTACATGGGAAAATTCTAACCAACAGATCAGGCTTTTAATTATGTCCAGAAATGAAATCAAGAGACAAGCTTTACAAAAGAGATAAATCTATTTTCAACATTTTCCCCCTTTCATAGATGCCAGAGATGGGCTGCATGTGATTAAAAGCTACAAAAATAGCAGTTACAGTCTTGAAAGGATGCTTTTAATTGGTGTTTTCTTTCAACTGATTTCACTTCAGATAGTATTGGCAGCTGAATGCCATAGACCTGATTAAACAGTTCATCTTAACCAAGCCTGAGACTGTTGGTTCATCTATGTGGTAGTGGTAGAAGGCAAATAAATATTCACTTACAGTCCATCCAGCACTACATTTTAATACTTTCTTATCAAGTGGTCCATTAGGATGGCATGAATTGTAATAAAATAAACCCTTTTGTATTTCATTATTAAATAAACTCTGCAGTGTCACATTCCTTGATACAGATACATTCTCTTGCAAAACAGAGGATTCAGACTGTTCCCTTAGAGAAACCTGTTCTAAAGATTTAATCTTCTCCCCAATAACAATATGGTTTGTTAACAGAAGTTTACACAAACACAGATGGTAGAATAAACCCTTCTGACACAGGCAGGCCTTTGCTGAAAGAGTAGAACTCACACTGAATTGTGGAACAAGGTACCAGAACATCTCTTCACTTTGACTTTCCTTCCATGGGGAAAAGGGGTAGTTAATTTGTTTGGGATGAATCTTTTTTTTGGGATACAGAAAGTTAAGTATATTAATCAGATCTTGCACTGTAAATGAGGCTTAAATTTCTATAATCAGAGATAATTGATTGCATAAAAGGCTGATAGAGCTTCCACCCTGGCAAAATCCTTTTCATCTTCTTCTCCCAGGCACTGAAGCTCCTTGATGTTACTCTGGCTCTGTGGAGTGGCTCTAAGTGGCTGCAAGTGCAAGGCACATCCATTTTGAAGCCTCCTTACGTAGCCAGAGAAGTCCAATGCCGACACAGTATAAACGAGCACCCATTTTTTGTGTGCTGAAGTCAAAGCCCAAAAAGCATCTCTTTATAGAATAGTCCTGCAGTACAGCTGCATGCAATCAACAGAACCAACATATAAGAACATTGTAATGAAACTAAAGGAAAAATAACCTTTTCTTTTTGTACAGTACTTGTGTTACAACAGCACCAAGGAGCTGCACAGCTGGGGGTTAGAGAAGTTTCCAGCAGAGCAACAGATCCTGCAGAAAATACCTTACAGTCCCAAGAGGAATATTCTGCCTGCCACCTGTACAGCACACTGCTGCCTGCTCCTGAAGAGACCCTTTTTACTGTCAGTGACTTTCTCTCTCCACACATTTCTTTTTCCAGTACTCACTTCTGAGGCACCCTGTTAAAACACTCTTCCTCTGTGTGCAGCATTGCATCTCTGTACCCTTCCTGGACACAGAAAGCTTGAATGGTTCACATTCAGTAGCTTTCAGTCTTGTTACACCTCCTTTTGGGTTGAGCAAGAATTTAAATTCTTCAGTTCCTTGCACAGGTCCTCCTGAGCTGAGATTTGACAGAACTTCCACCAAACTCAATGTTCTGTTTCCACTTCCAGTGCTGGGCTTGGACACCAAGAGCACAACCTTAATGGGGGGCTGAGACCTGAGCTTTAGCCTGCAGCTCAGAATTACCAAAATATGCAGCTTTGGGCTAAGTGTCAAGAGGTAATTCAAAGTACAGGGCTTTTTTCCTTTCATACAATGCACATATAAAGCCTCATTCGTGAATAAGACTCCTGATCCTACCCAGTGGGATGTGATGGTGTATTTATAGTCCAGAATCCATTACAGTTAATACTGGACTATTTACACTCATCTGCCATAAATCTAATACTGTTGTTATGGCTGTCCTGCTTAATGTACTCCAGGAATGCTCTTCAAGCCAGTATCAATTATATTTGTAAATAAACTAATGCTTTGGGTTAAACAAAGTAAAAACATTCTTCCTCTGAGAAATTTAGTACTTTGTATCTGCATCTATTCCAAGTGAATCTTGTTTTTTATTCAATTAAGCACCACAGATGACAACAATGATCCAGAAAACATTAAATGAAAACATCGATTTTACAATAATAACATTGGATGAGCCATGAACTGCTACCAGTAACATAATCATGACACATCAAACTCAATTACAACTTCAAAATAGTCCTTTTATTTCACAGTAATTATTTAATGTTATTTTCAACTCGACTCTTTTATTACTGGCATTTGTACCAAGCTGTCTCTAATTTAAAAGCTGGTATTTTGTGACCTCAGTCTAAATACCTGGGACATAAACTATCAGGTAGCACAAATATTATAGAATGTGTTCTTATCCTCTTCCTCTTGGACATTACTATTTTCAAGATTAGATTGTGCAGGTACATCAAGCCAGAAGCTTTGCACAAGACCCAAGACATCCATTTTTCTTTGTATTTTGCAACCCAATGGGTCCCTGGTGATGGTTTGGACTGGCCAGCCTTGAGCCTTACTGAACTCAGGAATTGAAACCTTTCCTCTCTCAATTTAAAACCCAAGCCCCAATGAAAGCTCAGACCCAAAGGTTTGCAAATGAGATACAGGGATAAATAATTGCCAGCCTAAACCTTTGGGCCATCATGGATTTTGATACAATACAAACTTTTTGCAATATAGTGCCTCATAATGGATGTGACTTTATCAAACATCCACCCCAGCCTCAGTATGATGGTTTAAAAGACACTAACAATTCTCGTTATATCCACAGCACAGCCCTTAAAATGTCACTTTTCCCTTACAGATCAGGAGTCTTTGCAGCAACCTTCTTTATAATTATGTTTATTATCAGCATCAATTTCCATTTCTCCAGGCACCTCAGAGGATGCCTTTCAACATTTACAAGGCAAACTGGCAATAATTTCTTTCCCCACCATGGAAACTCCATCAGTGCTGGGGTGATGTGAGGCACAGCAAACACTAATGAAACATTAGTCAGACACGAAGGAATAGCACCAGCCTGGTTTTTCCAGGATTCCCTTCAGCCATCCATCCCTTACACAGGACCAAAACACATCTGCAAAGAGGGGAAGTATTTATGATAAAGAACAATGCAGACAAGCATGTTTGGAGAGGCTGCTAGAAGGTACAACCAAATCTTCAGGAAAGGCAGATGTGTGGAGGTTTCTTTAAAGTCCTCACACAGTGAGGCACGTGAGAGGCCCAAATTCCATTAAAAAAGAAGAAAAAAAACAAGTTCTGGCCTTCCTGAAGAAAGGGGAAAGCTTGACTTCATTAACACAAAGTGCAAAACCCAGTAGAGAGATAAAGAGGCCTGAAAATACATTTCCTTTTAAAATTCCAGTACCCTTTTTCTTTATTTTAAATGCTGATATATTTTTCTTTTTAGTATGGATTATTACTGCTTGCACATTCAGGTCTGACAGTACAGCAGCTCGTTCACCTGAACATTTAGCAGACTTGACAGTATTTAGATCTAATAACTTCCGAGCCTGAGAAAGCACAGGAACATCATCATTTCACACATCAGATCTGTTTAAGTAGAGATGCAAAGCACTGCTCACAAGCCGTAACAGAAACAATATTGTCCCAGCAATAAAACCACGGAATGGGAAAATCATGGACATATTACCCATTTTCGAGTTCCATGAACAAAAAAAACCCCAATAACAAGTGAACACGATTTTGGTCATGCTGATTTCACTAGAGAAACTCTAAAGAAGAAATAGAAGTTTAATGCAGAGTAATGGAATTACACATTTTACATTTTCTTCTCAGCTTGAAGAAGACCCCCTGGTCAAATGTGAATTTTAACTAGTTTCCAATATGTAAAATTTAAAGGCTTTTTGTGTTTTTCTAGTTAGTTGTGCTGTGGTTATTCACGAGAAAGTGATATTAAATGGCATAAGTGTGTCAGTCTGGCAAATGTTGTAATAAAATTGGAGCCTGCAGGTGCAGCCACCTTGTATGTGAGGCTGTTTCTGAGTGAAGGATATATTTGCAGCAGCAAGTAAGATCAAAATCACAAAACACATTACATTGCATCAAGCTAATGATCAGTTTAGTAAAGCCTGCATTATAACAGCCAGAATCAGCCAGATTTAAGTGCGAAAACACTTTCACAGACCAGCTCAAAGGCACAAATTTTCTGTTAAATTATTAGTATTCCTTCCAAAAGCTCTTTTTATATATTTCTAATCTTTATGCTGACAATTGTGAATGCTTTTTTGTTCATGTAAACACAGGAGCACACAGAAGACCTGACTAGAAATACAAGTGGGTGGATTCAATGTGTAGAAAATATAATTAATCCTAGAAAGTGTAAAAATCAGGAAGGATTCTGTGCTTCCAGCTTAGCTTTTATCTTCATCCCCAATACTTAAAATTTAACTTAAGTTGTGGAGTTTGACTATCCTTCCTAAAAGGTGCTGCTGCTAATCAGAACAGCAGGACTCTTAATTTCAATGTTTCCATATTCTTCCCAAATCTATGACAGTTCATCTCTCATCCCCTTTTGTGGCAACAAGTTCCATGTGTGAAAATAAAGTCTGTGTGTTCAATTTGAACTCAAATATTAGAAATGCCAGACTTATTACTTGTTCAGAAGGTTTTGTTCTCTCTTCCCTGGATCATGCCTTGCAGCAGGACTTCAAGAGACAAAGGGAAATATTTAGGGGAGTAGGTAAGGACAATTATTTAACAGGAGTCTGTGTGGGAAATCTCATTGCTCTGGTTTCTTCCTCCCTGTAGCTTCCTGTGCATCTGTTCATCAATGACCATGACCATTTCCATGTGAGGAAGGGGAAAAGATGTCCTGATACTCTGTTTATTCACATTCCCTTCCTTCATCCTCTTCTACTGTGAGAGAAA
Source organism: Chaetops frenatus (assembly GCA_013400775.1). NCBI lineage: Eukaryota > Metazoa > Chordata > Aves > Passeriformes > Picathartidae > Chaetops > Chaetops frenatus. Next base: position 1,694,434 of record VZTR01014615.1, on the reverse strand, counting down.
ACGGCTCCAAAATTGAGGATTCCTGGCAGGACATTTGCCTTCACCGGGCTGGATCTGGCCCACAGGTTGACACTTGTAGAGCCCTGCGTCAAACTTTGATGTCCTCCTTTTGGTCTCCTTTCCAAAACTAAATAACACCACTGTTTAGGAATTCTCCTATGAGCTAGATTTACTCGAGCCTCAAAACATACTCATCATCCATCTCTGAGCCCAGCCCTGCATGCAGCATCCCCACTGAAGCCACAGTGCTTACTTATATAATTATATTTATATAATTACATTATTATTACCCCCTGTATTATCCTCTTACCCATTTTTTATGCATTTCAACATCTTGTTTGCATTTTGTTAATTCCCTTTTTTTTCCCTGAGTCCTGCTAAGCTCCTGGCCTCAGTGATATATTGTGGTGATGCAGCTCCAGAGGTGCACTGTCATCCAAGCAATTACTGTTGTCCATTATCAACTAATTTCCATTGTCTGTAGCAAAACTCAAGGTCACACTTCTGTACTGCAGCTTTGGGCTGATCACCCAAAAGAATATGCCACTAATAATTACTATTTAAATGCTAGAACAGCTGAATAGCAAACACATTAACAGTGGTTCAGCTATGAAGATTATGCTGGAGGAGGAGATTACCACAATGCTGGATCCCTGAAGGTGCTGAGTACTTACAATTCCCATTTGCATTCCTGCTGGGTCAGTGCACAAGGCCTGTCTGGCATGGTAGAATGCAGCACAGGTTTGTATGGGAGGTGGGCTCCCTTTGCACCAGGGGACAGATCCCACTTTGAACAAAAATCTCACCTGCAAGAGACCTGCTGCTGCTTTTTCAGTCTGCAAAAGGAGAGAGGACATCCCCAGAGAGAAGTGCACCCCTAGAATGAAAAGTGGGGAGGAAAATGTCCCTCTGCAGATCTACTGCCTCACAGGGGCACACAGGGTCAATGTAATACTGACCTGCATCACTCTGAAAGGTGAGGAGACAAGGAGAACATCACACACAGGAAAGGGATGGACAGCTGCCCATTGCTGTTGCCTTGGGGGCTCCCATCTCCCACCAGGAGCAGGAAATCTCTCTGGGGAAGGAGCCCAGCACAGAGGGAAATTTTAAACCTATCACACTGCATTCTTTATTTTCTAACAAATATTTCCTGACATCCCATTCAGCTGTACTGGAAACAATCTAGTTTGCCATCATTAATACTTCATGAGGCAAATCATGAGCCCTGACAGAGCTGAGCTTCTTTGAATCAGAATCGTGCTCAAGGGGCAGCCCCTGCCAACAGTGGACACTCTGAAGACTTGCAGAGCCTTGAATGGCTTGTGGTGGTTCTGCCCCTCACTGTACCTGTACTTTGGCACAAGGATCTACAAGATTTTCTCCTTTTTCCTCTATTTTTTAAGTCTGAAGCTCAAAATAAGAAAAATGTTCAGCAAGGATTTCTAACCTGATGCAAATAGATTGTGCCCAACGTGTGTTTGCTCTCTGGGTCTCTGTTATCCCTCTGCAGTGTTATGGGCACTATTTGTTCTCCCTGAGCTAATTTTTAGTCATTTTCAGGAGATAATGTGCATTTATTAAGCAGATCAATATTTTGCATGCTATGCTTTCAGAAAAGTCAGATAAATTATGGACTTTGCTTGACATTTGTCTTCTGGTGCAATAACGTGTTTCAGAAAGTCAAGTGAATTTATAAGCCAGGAACTCCCTTTTCCTAAGCCCAGGCAAAATATCCTCTATCAGTCATATTCTTACCAAAGTGTTGCTTTAGCACTGGATTTTTCATGAGCATTGCTTCTATATAGCAACCACATTAGCCACGCTGCCCAATCCTCTCCATCCACCCCATCCTTGGAGATGGATCAAAAAAATGCTTTCAATTCCACTTGCTACTTCCATCTCAGTTCTCTGATGTAACTCATCTGGATCCCATGCCTTGACAATTTTTAACAGCTCTAATTGCCTAACTAGCTGCTCTGGCATAATCATAAAACCTTTTAGCATTTCATGCTGCCCCCAGGAAAATTTATTCTAGTCTCTGATATGATCTTCAGCTTTTTCTCTAAATACTATTGGCACAGAACTCATGGAGGCTTTTTGCAATGACAATCTCATCTGTCATTCCTTACCCATGTCTCTTAATGCCCTCGTTGACCTCAGCAGTCCCACATTATTTGTGGGATATTTAAGGACATTGCTGCTGTTTACCCATAAGCCAGATACTGTCTATCAGGCCCAGCTTAATTTTTCAATGCCTTTTTCCATTTTCCACACAGCTCTTTTTAAAGGAAAGTCATAATTAAGCATTCCCTCAATCTCTTTATACACATGCACACAAATATGCATTTGGGAATAGGTTTTGGATGTGTTCTAGTTTAGATAGGTAACTTTCTGTATTCAAACCTCCAACACATTGGGACACTCATAAAAGGAAGAGAAGGAATAATTTGAAAAAAACCTGTAAGCTTTTACATCCAAATCTTTGAGGGTTTGATGCATCTGATCCTTGCATTCATCTCTGTTTGCAGAGGGGACTCCAGGGCTGAAACTCTGCTCTCAGCAGAGCCTTAGGGCCAGACTCTCATTCCTGTTAAGCTTCCTCCCCTGCTACTCTTGACAGAACAATGTAAGGGGAGGTAAAATAAATTCAAATAAGAATGAGGATGACACTCTATGCCATCTTTCCCAGAAATTCAGCTTTTCCCTGGTATTTTTTCAGCCACATATTACACACTTTTCTAAGCACCAGGCTGAACTATTCACCATTTGTGATCAGTCCAAATGCCTTATGGCCGGTGGCCATTTCCCCATTCTCAAATGCATTTTCTCATTCATCTTCCCTTTTGTCATGCTGGTACCTCTGTTTTCTCTGCTGAAACCTACACCTATAGGTTGTTCTGTCCCTTAGGGTAATCAGCCAATCCAGGATATTTTAATCCAGTCTCATTAACCAGTCCTCCCTTCATCCTCACCACAGGTTTTGTGTATATTCAAATGTCTCCTTGGTAGTAAAGCACACAGACCAGTAGCAGTCAAACAGAGAGGAAAGATTCCTGTGTCTGAGCAGTTCCTTGAATGATCCAAACAGGCATTCAGCTTTTTGGGAATAATAGCACACAATCATAGAATGGCTTGCATTGGAAGGGACCTTGAAGATCATCCAGTTCCACCCCCCTGCCCTGAGCAGGGACACCTTCCACTAGACCAGGTTGCTCAAAGCCCCATCCAGTCTGGCCTTGAACACCAGAGATGTGAATTTCTTCTTCATGTCTAATCTAAATCTACCCTCCTGCAGGATGGAGCCATCCCCCCCCTTGTCCTATGCCCTTGTTAATGGTCCCTCTGCAGCTCTCCTTCAGGCCCCCTGTAGGTACATGGCACAGAAGTTTGCTTTTCTCAAAATGCTCTCAACTAGGCCAAGTTTATTTAACCATCTTCCCTTCCTCCCCTCCACCCAAACACATTAATTTGTGCTATGCAGAGATGAAGTTAACTTCATTATCTGTGAGTCTCTATAATCTCGGTGTCCCTTTGTAGTCTTTTACTTTCCTGCCTATTACTCACAGTTCCTCCCTATACAGCACCACACACAAATTCATTAACAGACTGTTTACTCCCTCTTCAGGATCATTAAATGGAGATGCTAAATGAGACCTGACCTAACACAGCTGCACCAAGCATTTCCTTGTAAACAGAGACTTTGCCATTTATCAAAAACCCTGTAGTAATTTTCAGTCCACAAAAAGTTGTTTATATTGAGGCAATTTCTAAAAGTTTTCAAATTTAGACTTGCCCCATTATTTTACCCTGACAGAAGTTAGTAAAAAAAGGCCCTTAACTCAAACAAGAGTTCTTCAAGACATTAAACTGATGTCTGAGGAAGCACTCTCCAGATCATTATGAAAGGTTGAACACATCTATGGAGTCATGAAACAAAACTGGAAATGTGTGGCTCTCTTCAGCTGGAGAGACTGTGTGCAGGGCACCAGCCACAGTCAGCCCTGGGCTGCTGAAGGACACAAATAAATTGGAAAGAGTCCAAAAGAGGCTCACAGTTTTCCAATAATGCATCATATTTGAGGAAAAACTTGAAAGAATTCAGATGGTTTAATTTAGAGAGGCAGATGCTGAGGAGATGTAACATCTCTCAGGAATAGTGTGGGTATAATTAAACTTGCCTTCAGACAAAAGGGTGAACTAGGTGACCTTCAGAGATCCCTTCCATTCCTATTTTCTCTGATGTGTTGATTGTGTAGGTCATCTGCCCAAATTTCTCTTCCAGACATCAGCCAGAAGCCCTGCAGCCCTGAGCCTTGCACTCTGCACCCCAAATGCATCCACAGCTGCCCCAGGATTTCATCTCCCCTCAGACCCCATGGCTGAGGCATTGGATGCTCACTGTCCTGACAAACCTGCATTTCAATTTCAATTTCAAGGGTAGGAAATTCAGTGAGGGCTGTAATAAAGGTAAACACTGGAACCGCTGCACCTCAGGACACCAGGGGCATGGGGAAAGTCTCCCATGAGGAGATCTCAGAGAGGATCTCAGCTCTGAATGACCCCCTGGGACACCCAGAACAGGGAAGGAAGACACCCACCAGCCAGAAAATCCCTTTGGGGAGATGGTTCTGGTTGGCCCAGGAAGGACAGGGAAGCTGCTGGCAGTGCTGCTCTGTTACATCATTCAGTCTGCCCTTCCCTGAAGCAGGACACCCCTCAAGTTCTGCTGCAGTTATCTTATTGGCATTTTTCACACTTCTACCCACCCTCTTGGCCTTTCTAATGAAGAGATACTCAGCACAATTTATTACAAGAGATCACTTGCATCAAAGCACTTGTCTCTAGTCCTTATTTCTGATAATACTTAGAGAAAAATATTTTCCCTCTATGTTTCTTTTCCTTAAAACCAAGGATATGAATCATTCCCCAGTTATCACTTCTTCACTATCACACTTGGTCTCCATAAACCCTTCCTAGCCACTCCCAAAATGCTGGGTGAGTGGACCTGTATCTTCCTACATCCATCCCCATCTCCAAAACAGCTGCTTTTTATGCTCTGCTTCCTTTGTGAATTTGCACAATCTACTTGCAAATATAAATACTTTAACTCTAATAAGGCTGACATTTTTTCTTTCATGCCCCTAGACTTCAGAATAAATCTGCTGCTTAATTAATTTGCTCTCAGAGTGCCATCTCTCCTTCCCTTTGACCAATGTTTCTGTTCTGGTTTGTGCTCCCTGCTGCACTCACCACATCCTCCTCTGCTCCCCTGGGGTGATTAATTGCTCCTCTTCCCCAGGCATAGCCTGCATACAGCTGGACAAAACTGCCCACATGTAGAAACAATTGTCAGCACAGGTTTTTGGAAGGAGGGATATTTGATTTTAATCAGGCACTTTGGGTAACTTTATGCATCTCTTGTTTGATCATCAAAAGGGAAAAGCTACCTGTGTTTTCTTTAAAAAAAGCTCTTTTTCAGAGCTGGTTGTGTAATACAGCCCAGCAGGGAGATGAAACTCTTGGTGAAACACACAGGAGTCTTTTCTTTGATCACACAGGTTCATGTAAACCTTTTCTCTCCATTCCCTCTGCTCATTTACCCACAGAACACCCTCTCACCCCACACCCTCCAGCTCCTTGCAGCTCTCCTCCTGCCCTGGCTCTTTGCAGAACCTCATTCCCCTGCTGTCCCCAGGCCAGGCAAGTCACCCCACATTTCAAAGGAAAAGGTGAGATTATTGCCAGTTTTCCATTCTCCCCAGCAGTTTGGTTCCTGCTGACCCAGACAGCCCAGGGCCTCCCCCACTCTGTGCAGCTGGGAAGGCAGACAGGCTCATGAGGCACCAGGGGAGTTGAATTCACTGTGAAAATACATCCCTTACAACACCCTGCTGGCTGCTAATGACAGCATAGCTCCCTCCACCACCAAAAGACAGAGGAGAGGAGTATATATGAAAAGCTGATTGTGTCAAGCCTCAAACACAGCAATGTTTCTTGTTGTCTCCTTTCCCACCTGCAGGCAGGCTTTAGTGGCTCTGAGCTAGTGGAGCATCAGTAAAGGAGGTTAGATTAGCAATTACCACCTGTGAGAAGAGACCCACATATAGGAAAACACTAGCATTGAGTAATTACAGACATAAGGCAATGGATACAGGAGTAGTCTGTTCCAATTTTGCAAAGAGAAGGCAAGGCAGATACTCCCTTTTGCTTGAAAAAAATAGGATAAAAAGGGAAAAAGTAGTCTTTTTTTTTTTTTTTTTTTTTTTTTTTTT
>VZTR01014615.1:1668032-1679373 GCA_013400775.1 Chaetops frenatus | reverse complement strand
TCTCCATGGTGAGACAAGAGAGACTCTTCTTCCAATTGGACTGATGAAAGCCTATTTCAAGAGTGGTAAATTGACCAGGGGTTTTCTAAGTTTGTTTCTCTGTGTTGTTGGTGAGAAGGATGGTGGTAAAGGAAGATAAATGAGGTGGGAGAAAGGAACCATCATGGGTGAGGGGCTGGGGGGAGGAAGAAGAAACCACCTGGGGGTTGATTTTGATTCTGTTGTCTTTTGTTAATAAACTATTTTTATCTTTGAAGTTTAGGCCTGTTTTGCATTTCTCTTAATCCTTATTCTCATAAAACCACTACACTACACTCTCGCCTGGTGTGAGCAGGCGAGCAGGTGAATGTGAAACCGCTACAGGGTGAAGTTCACCACTTGCTGTGCTGCCCTTAGCAAGTTTGGTTCATCATTTCAGGAGCCCAACCCCAGAGATGAAACCCCCAGCTGTGACTCCAGGATGCACAGCCTACATAAGCACCTCTCAGCTCTTTTGGTCCTTCAGCTCCAGTCCCCAAAACACCCTGAGCTGGGCAGGTTCCAGAGGCTCCAGGAACCTGACAGATTTCCAAAAGATCCCACTACAATAGCTTGTGAGCCTGGAGGCACCAGCATAAGCTGCTGGAAGCTTTCCAGAGAACCTGATGGGGAGAAGGAGCTACCCCAGGACCCCGAGGTGTCAAAAAGGATCACCTGGGGCAGATCTGCCTATTCCCTGTGCACGTGTGCTACTTAATTCAGTTATATCATCACCACAGCAGGCTGGGCTTGGCAGGTTTAGGTGATGATTTCTCCTATTCAAGGCAGCTGGAGAACTTGCTTGCTAATGCAGGGAACTATTGGGCTGTTTGCTTTGCTCCTGGGGAATTCTCTGCCTGTCTCCCACACAATTACTATCAGTCCTATTTGCTATCCTCAGGTCTAAAGAATTTATGTGTAGGCACCAGAAGCCAGGGGGTACATTTTAGAGGATTCCTGACAATTTTAAACTGCTATGAAAGCCTGACTCACAGAAATCTATTAACAAAATCTCACCTTAATCTAATGCATTAGCACACAGATATATGCAGAAACCCAAGAATATGCAAAAAACCTAGAATTGTTTGATGTTTGGAGTCAAACTCAGTTTTGCCTGTGCCTGACAGAGTTTAGTCATACCAAGCATTTTATAAGGTGGGTGTATTTGTAGGCAAACCTCTACAATTATATGGTTTTATTTTGTGTTCTATAATCTTTTTTTATACTGTGTGCACAGTTTCTCAGTGTACCTTTTTCAGCATTGGAAAGATTTCAGTACTTTAGCTCTTGACATTTCTCTATCACCTCTCTTGCAAAGATCCCAAGAAAATATAAACCAACAAATACATGTCATAGCACCACCACAAACTCCATGTAATTATTTCCATTTCAGCCACTGGGGAAAGCTAACAAGTGACCTGTCTAAAATGAGGTAGCAGCAGAACCTGGAATAAAAATTGGGAGCTCTAGCTCTGAACTCCGATCTAACCATTAAAAATTCTGGCTCCTACGTGGACTCAATAACCTTTGCAGAAAGAAAGAAAAATGAAAGAAGAGCCTACTATATAAAGAATCATATTTTCTCATTAGTTCTCTGCTGGTCACCCAGAGAAAGCAGACTCCAGTGGATAGGGCAGTGAGCTTAAGAGACCCAGGCTTGTTCTTGATCTTGCACATTTATTCCAAGCAAGCCACAGTCTCTGTGGCTGTTCCTTTCCTGAGGAATAAAGATACTGCCTTATTGAGCCAGTTGGAATTAACCCATTGCTTTAGTTGATGCATTGCTGCAGAGTATTAAATAGTATTGAAAATCTGCATGCTAGGATGAATTTAAAATTAGCCTTTGCTTCAGTTGAAGTTATCTCGATTTATGAGCAACTACTTCTTGAAGCTTTCCCTCTGCAGAGCTTTTTCTCAGAGCTGTGCAGCTCTGCACTTATGCTTAAGTTAAATGATTGTATCCCACCAGCTCTTTTGAGCAGGATAATTGGCAATTACTTATTTTTGACATATGCAGGAAATCTAGTAAAGCATAATTCAAATTCTGTTAGCAGTGATGAACTCCTTCTGCAGAACAGTGCATTACAGTGCTCATCTCCACTGCCAATATCCCTGGCAGTTTTAATTCAAATCTCAGAAGTATTATGTGCAGCACATTGTTTCTTATCTGCAAGGTCCATGCTAGAGAAATTCTTTTGTTTTGTAACCTTGAATCCTTTTCCTAAACTTTTTGAAACTCCTGCAACCCTTGACTGGTTAAAAAGAAAGCAGAACTGATTTTATCTTGTTCCTCTTTATTTCCATGGCTGAAGCCTTCTGCATAAAGTGTATTAATTATCTCTTGCTCTTGTTAAAAACAAATATAGCTAGGCATGTAAATTGCCAAACAGCAGCTCATCTTACTAAGATGTTTTTTAATGAGAGTATGAACAAAACTGCCCACAGATATGCCTGGTGGAACTCTACCTAGAAACCAGAGTAATAGGCTCATTACAAAAAGATTACACAATAGATATGCTGCTCCCTCAGTGTGAGTGCAGATTATCTGAGGGCATTTAGAAAAAAAATAATTTTAGCACTGGTAAATTACACCTTAGGCCATAGGATATAATGTGTATGCAGCACATCCCTGTATTATAACTGCATCCAGGACTTGATGAATTATCTCAAGTATCAAATCATGCAGTGACTGATTAAAAACTCATTAGTGAGTGTTTTACTTTGGTAAAACGGAAGTTGATTTAGAGACTGTGCAACACAAGGAACACTGGATAAAACTGTACAATTCAGGCCCATTTCCAGGTAGTAGGAGCATTCCTAGTTTTGTTTCTTTCTGAAGAAATTAAAAATAATTTGAAAAAAAATACAAAAAGTTATATTGGAAAGGTTTAAATTTTTCTACTTCTTTGAGTCCCTGCCTTAAAAACATCAATATTCAAATATCATTTCTAGGGAGAAGCTGGCACATAGACTCAAAATTCCACCCAACTCCAGCAGAAGACAAATAAATAAGACTAAGTAGGGAAGACTGTCCTTAGTACCATGTAAAGAAAGAATTCCACTTTTCAGTAATATCAAGGCAACTTTTAGAAGTACATGCAGCAGAAGATAACATGTACTTTGTTTTAAAATAGAGCACCACATTTCTAACATTAGTGTTTATTGAGAATTTCTGTACAATTTAATTATGTGGTGTGTGAAGTTATTGATCTAGTAGTTTAAACACTTTTTAAAAAATTCACTCCGTTATAAGCTATTGAATTTTGTAATGATGTCATTCTTAGAGCTTACCATTATCAGTGCAATAAAAGAGAAGCCATTTCTAATTAGATTTTCTTAATGTGATACTGTTCATTATGGATTGATTTTTCTCTTTCCCTCTGCTATTTCTAAATGAGTTAGGTGAAGTTTCAGATTTTTGCAAGTAGAGGTTAATTTTCACTGGCAAAGCAGCAGAGAAATTGTACAAAAGGTTTATGAAAACCTCCTTAGGCAACTTTGTCAGATCACCTGGGTGTTATGTTTCAGTATCATTAGCATTCAGGCCTCAAGCTCCAGCTCCAATAGATGCTGAAAGATTTGCAACATTACCCAAACTTCTGAAGAGACCCGAACTTTTTTCTGTAAAAGCGCTGCTGCAACGAGGTGATTCACAAAAACAAATGGGCAGCCACTACTGAAGTGATTTGCAGCAGGGACTTTAGTGCTGGTAAGCACAGATAAATAAAGGACCTTTCTCTGAGGGACCTTGGTGGGGTTACATTGGGAAGACAGCCAGTGTGGGCACCCTGTCTCCACAGACTTGGTACCCCCCCTCTTGGTTATTCACAACCCAGTATGGAACAGAGAAACACCACGAGGGGTGACGACTCCATTTGGTCATAATTTTAAAATTTCAAGCTAATTGTTCAAGTTGCATATGCTCAGCAAGTGCCAGCTGCTCAGCCCCCTCTGGCTTTGGGTGTGAAAAGTTCTAAGTGCCATGCATGGTTTGAGGTGGGGCAGCCAACAAGGATGTGAGCTCTTTATGGCCAAAGCACAGGGATAATGGCAGTTCATACACCAAACTGGTGTGAACAGCACAACTCCAACAGCAACTGGACTGAACCAAACTCCCTAATGCCTTTTACATGAATGCCTCATCCATTCAAAGACTAAAATTGAGGCAAAATATTAAAAGCTTTCTTTCCATTAGATAGGTGCTCTTGAAGACAATGCACAGACATCAAGAAGAGTTAAGCAAATACTCAAGGTATTTTCTGCCATGGTCTGACACAAAAGTCAGCTTACCAAACCCAGCAGCTTGGACACAAGCCATCCCCTTACCCTTACACAACTGATAAATGCTTTCCTTTGCCTTGTAACTCTTATGTATCTCTAAATCAATGACACTCTGGCTTCCTTTACTTAGCTTGCTGAGATCGAATTAGTTCCATAAAACCACCTATATCCTGTTTTTTTTTAGAAAAGTGTAGTGAAAGGCTTTGCAGAGAGTTTTGTTACCAATTTTCCTCTCAGCAAGGAAACATCTTTCCTGCTGTCACCAGGCACGTGCCACACATGGCAGGAACCGGGAACCGAAGAAGAGCTGCTGCATCCTGGAGAGGCATCATCTACCTACCAGTGTATAACAAAGGGAAAGTCTTGAAGTTCAGATTGCTGCTGGATTTTTCCCTGCATTATTTAAACCATTTGATCATTTAAAAATACTCCTTTTGTATACCATGAGCTCAGAGCCATGCAGTGAAGTCTGTTTTAAGGCAGACTTCAGTGAAACCATAGGGATTATTGAACACATGATAAAGCAGAAACAATCCCATGTCTAAAAAGCAGAAGGAAAAGAAACAGAAAGGCAAAAGAAGGGGAAAACTGTGTAGGCATCACAGATTGATCCATTCCAGTTAGCCAGGTCAGCGTGCTGGAGCCCTCTGCCTTGCCCACTCTTCAAAGAGCAGTGGAAGAGAAGTATTGACAAAACTGCAGCAGAAGCTGGAGTGCAAACACATCCTGGTGGCATCCTGGCATGCATGGAGATTTAAATGAGTTAAACATAAAGGCAACAACCCTGGGCTAGAGGAGTTGCTAGGAGATGGTGTCCTGCCTTGACATCACTCATCAGCCTGTGACAAACTGTTCCAACAGCACAATCATCTTATGAGTCACAGGTCTGTGTGCCTCCACTTAGTGTGGAGAAAACAGCTCTCACCCAAGAGTGAAGCATTCTCCAGGCCTTTTAAGCGTTTTCTTGGATTAATTCTTGTTTTTAAAATAAGCAGGTTACTGTGGTTTTGCACAGGCCTCATTAATTCTACAAAACCCAGCAAAGTTAGAGAGGTCATCTTATACAATGCAAGCAGTACTGGTGCAGCACTCATGGCAGTCTGGAGGGCACTACTCTGAGCAAGGGCAAGGGTTGGATCAAACCCACTGGCAGAATTCCTGGTCTGAAGATCCTGAAGTCAAAAAGAACAAAAAAGGTTCCAGGCAATAGAAGCCAGAAGCCATGAAAAACAAGAAACATATGGATTATTAATAGCAGTGCCTGCACTGTGTAAAGCAAGCCACCCTTTGAAAGAACTGACAGAATGAACAAGGGTGTGGCTGGGCAGAAGATGGGAGGATGTGCTACACCACTGGGTTAGTCTTGTTAATTTTGTAATACTCACTGCCATCTTAAAATAAAGTCAAACTGAATGGCTGCAGGTTTTACTGCTCCTGCTGATGTCAGAAAAAAAATGACTCCTGTGAAGAAACACCGATGGAGGAGCTTAAAGGAACAAAATCACAATATTTGTGACCACTTATGCTAAAAGAGGAAACATGGTCTTGTCTTTAAGGAATACATGACAAATCTGGGTGTTTCCTTTGTCCTGCTTTGCCACATTTGACAAATCACTTCTCCTGTGGCTGTGTCATTTGTCCCTAAGGCAAGGATATTGATGCTTCCTCTCACAATATTTCATCTTTTTAGATTACAAATTCTGCAAGGACAGAACATTTATTTATCTTTATCATTAACATAGTATGCCAGCGCTTTAAAAGCATTACTGGATTATACCTTCACTGCACCCCTCATGCTAAACACTAATGATAATAATCTCCTTTTGGGAGATGGAGCGTTGACACACAGCCCAAGCTGACTGATGTACCCAAGGTCACACAAGAAGACTGCAGCTGAGCCACAGCTTTGACCCCAAGCTTTTGCCCTACACTTTTATCAACAAAACCAGATAAAACAGGTGTGGAAGGGGCTAGGAGAAGTTATTTCATCTGACTTCCTTTCAAAAAACTAAATAAACTCCCCCAAGACCATTCCTGAAAGACGTTCCTCCAGGATGTCCTGTACCATCTTAAGTGGTGGGGATCCCACATTACTGAAAATTGATTCAGTTCCCTCTTAGCTTAACATTGTCATTAATTCCTAATGTCTGATGAGAATCACCCATTACTGAAGCCTGTAATTTCTTACCAATAATCACAACAAACAACATGATTTGTAACACTTCTTTCCAACACTTTTAATTGAGGCCTCCTTACAGTGTCTTTTTTTCTCACATATTGCACAAGGATTTAAACTAACTTCTACACCAAATCATTAATTTTCTACTGCTGTAACCTGTGTCCCTGTCCTGTCATCTTTTCAGCTGTGCACCTCCAAGAGGTGTTGAGTTTGTCTCTCCTCCAGGCTGGATAAAGTCCCTCAGCCTCTCTTCACACAGCCTCTTACCGAGCCCTTGACCATCCTGGTGGCCATCCCTGGACTTACTCCAGTTTATTGATGTCTTTCTTTTTCTAGGGGTCCCCAAAATGGACACACTACCCCAGATGAAGTCTCAGAAGTGGTGGACAAAGGAGAAAAAATAGGTATAAAGAACTGGGAAATTGTTTAGAAAATTAAGGCAATGTTGCCTATTTTATCATTGGTGGCCCACAGAAGCTGGGAATTTATTTTGTGATAGACATGACCAGAGCTGCTCTTGAATCATAAAGAGAAGAAAGTTCTGCCAAGCAGAGAATATCAAGCTCAAGAGCTATTCCTCCCATGAAGCATTATAATGCCAATTAGAAAGACATATTTTGGTTTTCACTTGAAAATATATAAATGCACTCCCTGCCCTCTGCACACCAAAAAAAAAGAACTCAGAGTGCCAAAGATTTTTTCTAAATCATATCTTTAAATAGTATTAGGCCACTACAATATCAGTCTAGTTTTGCTGATGAATGTTTAATGGTTTTGGCTCATGATTACACCTCCAATGCCAGAATAAGTCAATAGGATTAGGCCCATTATGTGTCTCGTATCTCTGTTCTGCACAGTTCAACCTCAATAAAATATATTTAAAGGATATTTACCTGTCTCTGAGGGGTGGTATGAGGATAAATTCAGCAGTATTCCCACAGCAGACTGAAAATATATCTGAAATTTTCAAAGCCACCTAGTGGATTTTGATGTACCATTCCCATTAATGTCAGTGGGAAGTGTATATCTCAGAAATCTCAACCGTAAAGCACTGCAATGCATGAAGAATAATGGCAAACACAAAATTTAAGTAGGGAGCATAAGAAGATATACCTAAATCAGTGTTCCACATAGACGTTTTATTTCTAATTTTTATGTCCTTTATACAGGCTAAAGGAAATGAAATCAGTAAAATGTGAGTCATCTTTTCTAATTACCCTGTTAAAATAAAAAGCTAATCAAATTATTTTTGGAGATCAAATGTAATGATTGCCTCATTAATATTCTCTCTTTTCCTCAGGATGACCACACTTACTTCATGTTTTTATTCAATTAAGGGGTTCTAGAACCAATTGCACAAATTGGCCTAATCTCCTTAGCAATGATTCTATACACTATATTTGGGAGATTCTGCAATTTACAACTTGATGGGAAAGAACTTCTGAAGAAGTTTTGCTTTTTTTTGAGAAGTCTGGCTGCTGCTTAGAATAATTTGGGGAGTTGAGACTCTTTGTTGCTGTAAAATATTTTCCCAGTAAGGAGAGCAGAAAATAAGGAAGCAGCAAATGGGAGGAAAAAAAACAACAAACCAAATACCAAAAAACAAACCAACAAAAAATCCATGTTGGTTTCAATGTAGATATGTGTATAGAATACAAAAAGAGACAGTCAGTAGGTTCTGCTAATGGATTCCAGGGGTCAAGGGCACAGTCCCCCTTACCTCTTGGAATGTCAGCAATTTCTAGGGAATTGCTTTTGAACTCCAGGAAGCTGTGCAACATATGAGCCTGCAGCTCCTGCCATATAACCCCTTCTCCAGGAAAAAACCTATAGGGTAACATCAGATTCCCAGTGATGTGAAAGGAAAATTCTCATTTAGGAGTATTTCATTCTACACCTTCTCTAGTGCAAAGAGACCACTTGAGTCACAAGGTAATGGAGAAACAGCTTTCTGAGGTAGATTTTAAGCAGTAATCCTTAATATATTCTACTGAACTTGGAAATATTTTGTAGACTCATAAGCCTAATGATTAAGTAATTCAGAAACAAGGCTCCCATTACCTTACAGATTAATTGAATAATTATATGTTTTAATAGATGCTTAGTTTACGAAGATTTGGATTCCTTCCAAAGTTGCCCATCCCTCTATGCACTTAGTTCCAGAGAGTTTAATAACCACATTCTGATGACTTTGAACCAATTGTTCCCCTGGAAACTCACGAAAGCTCTTAAATGGTAACATAAAAATGAAACTATTAAAACAAAGAAAAAAGAAAAAAGCAAACAACATTTTATAACATTTTTACAAGCAGAAATAGCTCTTGTGATTTTTCTGGTAAATACAGCTCCTCTGAATGAATATGCCTACATCAACTGAACTATCAGAAGCAATAAATGTCAATAACAAAAGAAAAGATAATGCAGTGGTAAAGGAGAACATTTTCAGCCCATCACGGAGAAACTCTTAACAAATTAAAAAGAAAAAAAAGAAGTTTATTTTCAAGTAATAACCATTAATCCTAACTTACTAAATGTTAACACACTCCCTGTTTTTCAACTACTTGAAAGCTAAAGTCAGAGGTGAGTGTAACTAGGGATCCTTAAGAATGGTGTAATGCTATTATTGGGAGCCTTTTGGCTTACATCAGAATAGGAGATATGTGAATCCACACAAGAGGAATGGGAAAAGATTAATAAAATATTTAAAAATTAACCTGAATGGTTCCAAAAGAATATGAATCACCAGAATTCTGGTGATCTGCATGAACATGGAAAAATGTGCACCGAAAATCCTCTTTGGCTTTTATTTGTATGTCAGACTGCTACTTTTTTCAAAAACTAAGAAAAAGCAGATCTGAGTTAATTAAGATGAGCTACTTTGAATACAGATGCTAAAAATGTTCATTAACAGTAATTACTTTTTATTTATGAAACCTAAGACCAGACTCAGCTGAGGCTGGAGAACTCAAAAAAACGCTCATAGGTCACTGAGAATAAGGTATTGGTGGTGTGAAACTGGTTTAGTGAATTATGTTTTGGGATTTTCTTCCTTTAGTCCCTTTTCTGACACCTTACACACTGATCACTGCCAAAAGCAAGATAGTAACCCAATAGATGAACACCTTTTTGACAAGAACTATCAAATCAGGCACTAAGTGGGATTCAGGCTGGACTTGGAACACGGATTTGGGTCAAACTGAACACAAAATTGCAAACAATGACTGTTTTCCCCTGTGACTGAATTACTAGGTATGAAAAGTGTCACTCATCTACTCCAGTCCTCCTCAACAATAATGTAAAGGTAGCCTGGAGTGATGGCACCAAAAACAGTGAGGAAATGTGTGTTACATATGGTGGGGGGAGGGTGTGACCTAAGGATCCAAATGGCTGTGAAAATGTCCAAGACACCAGGCTAGAGTCATAATTATAAATTCCACATAAAAGGTAATCTCCCTGGTTTAGAAGATGGCTCCTGCTCCTGCCTCTATTGTTAATTCAGGTACTTTGTGTCTGGTACTTTCCTTCCAGGGTTACTCTTTTATTGCTGTCTTGGCTGAAATAGCCATTTCCAGTGAAAAATCTCCTCAGTGTACCTGAGGGACAAGGATCTGCTACAGCAGGCACATTTAGATAATAGGGACTCTCAGTAAGATGAACGATGCTGTGGTCCCAAAGTGCTCAAATCCACAAAAAGTCCACTTGACACAGCTGGGGCAGAGTTGGCACTGGTGAGTCTATAGGAAACTGCAGAAAGTTTGAAGTCATTCAACAGCTCCTCTGAATGCTGACCTTCGAGGGGAAACATCCACCCAATCAGGCTGTGCAAACCAGGAGTTTGAGAGCCATCCTACACCAAGATGTCCAGTAGAGAGCGGATATAAATCTTATTACAAACTTTGAGGTACTGATACCAAGTCTCTTAGAGAAGACCCTGCTCATGAAAAATGACCATGATTAATGTCAACATGACATCCATTGCTTCCAAGGGTATAAGTAAACAACCCAAAGGGATTAGCCCTGCCTCACAACCATAGTGCTGGGACTTCTGAGGACTTTCCAACAGGCAAATGATCCCAGAGCATGAGTGAATGCCATTAACTCAATTAGTAATTGATGACAGACACTTAAAACTCCAGACTGTGTTAAAGCTGCTATTTAATTATTATCATAGCTATAGTTGTGTGGGGAAAGTTGTGAGGAAGCTGCTAACTCAAAGGATCTGGCAAGAGGCAGCTGGAACCAGCTATTCTCCCACCTCCACATCATATAGAATGTCTATATCATATTGTGCTGGTTTAGGACAAATTTGGGAGGAAACCTCCCATTCCTCCAAAAAACAGATTTAAGCCACCCTCCCTCACCTGGTTCAGGAAATAGATTTCCTTGGAGAAAAGTGGAAAAAACTTTTAACAAAACAAAAACACCCACAAGCATAAAGAATGAACAAATCTACACAAGAAACCCTCTTGCTGTTCTGGAGAGATGGCAAATTCAGAAAAGTCCTTTCAGTGGGTGAGTCCTCAGCTCTTCTCTCAGTCTCTCTCTGGCTTGGGCCCAGCATCCCAGCTGCAGTGCAGCTTGGGAGGCACCCAGGTGATGNGGCTTAAAGCTACAAAGCTTATTTCTGAACTAAACAGACAAATGGGGATAAAGGCATCATACAGTCAACCTAGGACACACATAGAGAGTTCCTAAATCACCTTGGCTCACTTATACTCTGAACCACAAGTCTTTTGGGTGAAAAAATACGGAAGTTGGTCTATCTTCTTTTTCCTTTCCTTTCCTTTCCTTTCCTTTCCTTTCCTTTCATTTCCTTTCCTTTCCTTTCCTTTCCTTTCCTTTCCTTTCCTTTCCTTTCCTTTC
>VZTR01014615.1:1616595-1667962 GCA_013400775.1 Chaetops frenatus | reverse complement strand
CCTTTTCCCTTTCCTTTCCTTTCCTTTCCTTTCCTTTCCTTTCCTTTCCTTTCCTTTCCTTTCCTTTCCTTTCCTTTCCTTTCCTCTTTCCTCTTTCCTCTTTCCTCTTTCCTCTTTCCTCTTTCCTCTTTCCTCTTTCCTCTCCTCTCCCCTATGCAGTTAGGTCATCAGTTTGCTTAGAGCTTGACAAGACACACACCTTACTAGTTATTTTGTTTGGATGATAACTATAAATGCTATTTGCTTTCATTTAAGAATTTAAGAAGCCCCCAGATGGACTCTGGTTATTATATTGCAGCTTCCATGTCAGATATTTAGGTTCTCACTGCTCTAAGGAATTGGCCAACCCTGCCAGTTCTACACCAACGTACACAGCAATAGTTCAGTGGCAGCGTGATCTCAACGAGTTTAGTGACAGTTCCAGAGTATCAATTATCTTTAGATTTGTGAAGCAGAGCAGAGGAAAGATGATGAAGCAGACTGTACCAGCTCTTAATGCAGAACTACAGAATGTATAATTTAGCATTTATTTTATTGCCAGCATTTTCTATATAATGTGCTAGTGCACCAAACAGCCTATCAAATGCATTAGCAAACAAAAGCTATATAAAGACTCCTATAACCAAAAGGCAGCCTATGAATAATTCACATTTCCATGCATTAGGAGTCATCCAGATAAAACACATAAAATGCACTTAACTTGTCCCAATGAAAACCTATAAATTATATTAATAACTGCATATATATAATATATATTATATCAACATAATATTTCAGTTACCTTAAAGGATAAAGTTGCTTTCTTGGATGACTTTGAAGGCAATTTGCAAGCTTGCTCAATTTATGCTGACAGTAATTGCTGTACAGCTGTCTGATTTAGACAGAGGGGGAAAATGGATGCCCGTGCAAGTTACAACAGCAGAAGAAAAGCTGCTGGGCTACCTTTTGTGGTACCATTTGTACTCATTGACAGGACTACTGCCAGCTGTTCAATTATCTGTCCAGAATACTCCAGAATACACAGTGCTTTATTGGTAGCTTAGACAGAAAAAAACCTCTGCTTTTGACTCACGGAGTACTTAGCAGTAGGTAAAGTAAACACACATTTATTAGATTAACATGGAAGACTTGGGGAGTGTTTCAAAACTACGATGACAGAAGAAATTACATGTTTTGTGCCCGGAAATATAAAAGTTATCAAGGAAATTATGGAGTGCTTTGATTCTAAACAAGTTTTGTTTCTTTATCAATAATAAAATAACATCAAACTATGCCTACAACTCTGCAAATACTCAAACACAAAGTTTTGTGTGCTTACAGAATCAGCTGTGCACATTCAATTTCAGACCTGTTTTTTTGCTTCCACACTGAAATCCATCCCTGCATTACCATTGGATAAATTAAGATGCAATAGCCACAATTACTTCTGTGGGTTTCAAATTTTGCCAAGAAGCCTTCAAGCAAGCACCAGGCTCCAATGGTAAACAATGACAGACGTATCAAGCCATCGAAGCAAATGGAGGGAAATGAAATGGACAATTGTGGTTACATGATCTAACCTTACAATGGAGGTCACGCAGCCTATAGAATTATATAAAGTTCCCCTAATTATGCTCTTTGTAGGATTCAGCTCTTGGAAGGAGTGTGAATCATGGCTAAGGACGTAAAAAGGGTCAGGAATTTGGTATTTGTGCTCAATTGTATACTGAGCCAGCACAAAGCAAAGGCTGAGGGCTCTGGCATAAGCACACATCCCCTCAGACACATTCAGGAGTGCAGGCCATTAACATCCTTTTAGGTAATCAGGAAATACTGCCATTATCCTCAACTTACTTTCTTCTTTGGAATTGCAGCTGACTAATTGCTACAAAATAATTTAGGAACAATTAAAGCATTTCTCAATGCTCGTTGTTTGAGAGCATGTTCCTTGATGGAGTAATGAGCAAAGGCACACACTAATCACCAATTAACTGGCAGGGTGCTTAAACATCATTTCATCTTGCTCTAGAAAGGGTCGTGTGCTGCTTAATTTAGTGCCTTTGGTAGACTCAAGGGTTGAAGGCTACTGAAAATGGGATCCACATCTCTGTTTAGTTAGAACCTCACATGATATGGCCCTGATTTCCTTTTGACTGCAAATGTTAGAGATTTATGCCTTCTCTTTCATCTTGTGATCTCTTGGGAGGGGTATTTGTGCTCTAGAATGAGTGTAATAAACAGCAAAATGAAGATGCCACATACAGAATTTACACAAATGATTTTCACATTGTATATTCCAAAAAAACTTGCTATGCAAAGCAATCAAGTCTGTGTTCTTCCCTGGAGGTAATTTTGCTGTGTTTTACTGAGGGAACCACAATAGAGACTAATTCTGCCCCATCTGCCCTCAGAGAAAGCACACTTGTAATTTAGAGAAGCAGATCTCTTAGCAAAGCCTGTAAAACCAAGTATAGGGAAGAAGTTTGCTTGTCCTCTCTTCATGTGACCCCAGAATGCAGAAGGCACAGAGTGAAATAGCAAACATTTTGTGCATCTCCAGCTTTACCTCATCTTTCAGTTGCTCCCTGCTCAGAAGAGATTTTCTCTACCTTTTTTTTTTTTTTTCCACTCTCCAGCTCTCTGGTCAGAGAATCTGTCACAGACAATCCAGTTTATGAATTGTTACCTACATCCCCTCTCACTGCTCTTGCTTTTGACTGTGGTTGCAAACTCAGCTGAGACCCTGCAGAACATCATCCTGTCCTCAAAAATACTGGAAAAAGGATTCACAGAACCCCTCACTGGCTTTTTAGTTTTAATCTGATTTTTTAAACCCAGGTTTCTAATGATTTTCTGATATGACTGTGTTCTGTGTGTGTCTGCCCCACTTAATTTTGAACTTGTGGCTACTCAACAAAATTCAACAAAATAAAGTTCAAGAAATGTATTAAAAGTCCCAAAAGTCCTGTGCAAGTGGGCAGCCTGGTAGGGAAGACATTTGAGAGTAAACATCTGTACAGAAGGAAGTGATGGAAGACAGAAGCAATCAGGTTAGGAGGCACTGGAGAATTCAGCCTGAAGACCATCCTTGGCAGAGAGGATTCAGAAAATTCTCTAACTACAGAACTACAGCTTGTAAAGAAAGAAAATTCATTTTTACAAGGTTACTCAGATACCCAAAACTTTGCAGGTAAAATACTTAATCCTCTGTTGCAAATAAAGTATGCACTTAACCTTTAGAGAAGACATTTCACTTGCCTTTACTTTTTTTCTTTGTCAGTGAATCTGACTTTTAGTTAACAGATGAATTTTATATATTACACAAGCAAAGAGTAAATGCTTGATGCTTATTATAGGGTGCAGAAAACAAGACACAACTGGAGTGACTCTGAAATATTCCAGTGAGATAGGCAGCTGAGGGCTTTGGGCTTTTTGAGAAGTGCACAATTTGGAAGATTGTGGAAGGCTCTATGTCTCTAAAAGTAAAAACCACATATACATCACAGAATAATAATAAAATCTATTGCTAAACCTCTGGTCAGTGTAGGAGCCTTCCAGAGAGTATTTGTAGATTGGTAGGTATTGGTAGGTATGAATACCATGGGTAAGCCAAAAAAAATTAGGCCGAATCCTAGAGGGTACATTTAAAAAAAAATCTACATTTCTTTCTGTTAGTCCTGCTATTATTGACTTGATACATATAGGCTGGGGTTAATTTACACCTCTGTTGGTGACCCTAATGGAAATAAATGTGAGGCATATTTATTCCTTTCGTACCTCAATGTTTTATGGAAATTCCTCCAGCCACCGAGTCCTGAAACTCTGATTTCCTTCCTGTTTATGTGGAAAAAGCATCCCTACTTCAAACAGTGATTCAGCAGAGGAATTACAAGGTCCCTGGAGATTATCATAACCTTCTATTCACCCAACAAGACAAAATGAGAACATTAGGCAAGTCAAATTTTGCTTTGAGGCAGAGATTTTTCAAGGGCGCTTCACTGTCATTGATCTATGCACAAATCTAATCCTGATCACTTCTGTGGCTAAACCTTTCTCCCCACCTCCTGGGATATTATTTTCCCAGCTTGCTTGTGCAGTGTGGAAGTGTTGTTAGAGCAAAGGGACCTGGAGCCCTTTGGTTTGGGGAAATGGTCTGAGATTACAGGACTGTGCAAGAAGGTGGTGGCAACGGCAGTGCAACCCCAAACCAAAGACCTCGAGAGCCTCGAGGCTCCAACCAGCAGTGTCCTGTTTCTCTTGATTAGATTTTGCAACAGCAAGACCAGACAGAATTGCAAATGCAAAGGCATCTGTCAGGAAAATGAAGTCTCAGTATGGATTTCAGTGAGTCTGTAGCTGGAACAGGAGTTTTAAAATATTTATAGGACATTCACAATTCACGAGTTATAGGACATTCAACCAATCACATTGTCAAAATCTATGAACAGATATTGGAGTGTGCCTTCTATTTTAGAAATACACAGCAGTTGCTCTAGGGTAACAGTTGATAATAAGGGTACTGGGAAAAATACCCCTAACAACCACAAAAACAAGCAAGCAAACAACAAACAAAACAAAAAAACCCACCCAAGCAATGAACCAAAATACCACACCAAAAGACAACAACAACAACAACAACACAAAAAAAAAAAAAAAAAAAAAGCCCCAGATCATAAAGGGTTATTTTTTCCCTGCAGAAAAAAAATGCCTACTACAAGTGCTTACTTGTACCCAAGTGTTATTTTACTCTTTGCTCAGGCATCACTTCATCTTAGCTGCCTGCCACCATCCTTCCGTTCTGATCAGACTTTCTGAAATCCAGCTTGTGACTGTGATGGAGAACAGCCTTGATAGAGCCTGAGACAAACCCCAGTAACATGACTAGGCTTGCACAACCTTGGGAAATGTAACCTTAGGCCTCAGGCATAGATTTGGGGCTTTGAATGAGACCACTGCAAGTGCCTTGTGCCTATGGAGGTGGGAGGAGGAAGGTGCTGGTCCTTTGGCCAAAGGAATTGCAGAAGCCCAACTCTGTTGTGAGAGATTCTGCAGACCCAGAACAAGAGAGTTTCTCTCCCTTAAATGAAAAACAGAGGAAATCTTCACCTGAGTCAGCTGCTCTTTCCAGCTAAATTCCCTATGAGTTTTGCCATGCTCATGCTACCCAAACAGCAGCACTCATACATCTGATCTCTGCAAAACTTCTCTTTGCATCCCTGGGTTATGAAGCTTGTTCTTATCACACCCTGTGCCAGCCCACTAGCCGAGCTGGTCACCCCAGTTCTGTGTCCTGTGGCCCTTTTCCAGTGTCAGGGTGCTCTTGTGACATTGCATTTGCCAGGCAGCTCCTCAGTGCAGTGGCGTGAGCTGAACCCTGACATTGGGGCTGGAGGAATGCACAGCACAGAGAGAGAGAGCAGCACGCAGCAATGGCTGTGTCACACATCCACACTGATCAGAGCAGCTGGGGATCCTTTACAGCCTTCTCGTGGACTGGTGGTTTTCACACTTCAATCACTCCCTCACAACGTGCAGATTTTCACTTCAAAGATTTGGTAGTGTTGAAAAGGGGTTTTTCAGCCTACACAGAGTTCAAGTTAAGAGAGGTTCATCTTCCCCAGCTTTGTACTGCTGGGATGGCTTTGCTGCTACAGTGTTCAAAGTTCTCTCTAAACACCTTTTGGTGAAGCAATGCAGCTCTCCTCCCTGAGGAGCAGTGCTGCACCTGTACATCCACAGCCATGTGTAGTGGGACTCTGGGGTTTTCATGTCTGCACGTGTAAAGAAATATATTTATGTTTATATATTTATATATATAAACAGAATTAAAATATTTTAGGGACTCCACTTCTGAATTCTTCTGGATTACGTTTACATTAGCAAGAACTCCAGATCTATGTCAAGCTGCTATTTGTGTTGAAGTATGTCAATTCTTTCCCTTTTTTCTCTTCTTCCTCCTGCCCCCTGTATTGAGTTTGTAAGCATAAGAGGAATCCTTGCCCCAAGCACTGGGCTTGCAAAGTGAGGGGATTTTGCTGTTTATGGAAAGCCCTTTTGCAGGAGCCATCCCTCAGCCAGGCTGGAGCTTCAGCTCCATTCCTCTGCAGGGAGGCCAGAGGAGGGATTAGGGCTCGTGAGTGAGTAATGGACTGTGATACTGAGTCAAGCCATGTAAGGAAGTTATCTGAGCATGCCAGGAGCTTATAAATGAAAGAACCACTTCAGAGATGTGGGAAGAAGAGACCTGTGAGACTTAATGATTCAAAGAAAATCTATCTTCTAGTTAGGAGATGAATCCTTAGATGACTGACCTAGATCCCAAATAATTCCAAACAACAGCAGAAAGACTGAGCTAAGTGCAGTCCTATCATTTCATCTTAAACCTTTCTGTAGTACTGTATGTCTTCCTGAGCAGAAGATAATACAAGGAACAACAATCAGATTGTAATACAGAATGATGTAACAATACATGAAGGAGCTTAGCATAGGCAAGTAATAGCTGTAGGCTTCATTTGCTTTGTTTAGTTATGCTAATAGAAAATAAAGATTTCCAGAAAAGATTAGAAGCAAAGAGATTCAAAAGAAGTGGCCTGGAGCTTTCTATAGGCAGAAGTCAGAAATCCAGCTGAGTTACAAATCAGTGAATAAATATATTCACTACCTTACAGAGAGAAAAATCACATTAGCAGTATGGGTATTTGTTTACTATGATTGTATTAAGATAATTTAATACCATATTTAGTTGCCTTAGAGAAATTAAGCTAACTTCATACAAATTTTAGAAAATAAAAGGCAGATTGTTTTTATCAAGATGGTCTTCCTCAGCATTGAGCCTGCTTTACATCAGCAGATGGCCTGAAACCTCTCATGAATCTTAAAACAGACCTCTAAACTGAGATAGGTAAGGAAAGATTTTCTCCACTATTAAGTAACCTGCCTCTACTGTTCTTTTTCTGTTCTGATTTTAACAAATTCTCTTCTTTTTTAACATTTATTTTCTTTATCACTTCCAATCCACGTAATCACACATTCATTTATTCTGTGTGACAGTAATGCATGTATCTGCCACATCATCTCTGTATGCCCTTCTAGTAAGCATGTAAAATTCAAAGTAAAATTATTTGTATTTGCTAGTTCAAGAGCTCCACTTGCTTAGAATCTCGTGGTTCACAACTCATATCTGGAGCCTATACAGCAAATTGCATCCTGGTGTGCTGTCTTGGCTGATAAAGGCACTTTCAGAATGCAAACCATGGACAGGTTCTGAAAGCCTTGCAGGGGTTCCATGCCTGTTCTTGCATTACAGCAATCTCCCCACCAGGTGAAATGCCACTCCAGATTATTCTCAGTGCCAGCCCCCGGGCAGGGACACCCCGAGGCTCTCAGGATCTGCTGTGCCAGCCCCCAGGGCTGTGCTGTGGTTGTACTTCATGTTTTAATGCTGAATTTGCCTCAGTTCCCTGGGGCTGCAGTATAAAGGTGCAGTTTTCTAACCTGGAAGGCTCATGCAAGGCGTGTAAGGCCATCTGCAGGCACTCCCAAACAGGGTGGCTTTGAGAGGTGCTGAGTGAGTAACTTCAGTGCATACAGGACCAGACATTCACAATTCTGGGAGAGCTTTGCCATCTTTTCTGAGGAGCCCAGCCTGGAAAATGAGACTTTCACTGCCTCGATGGATTGCTTCAGGATTAATTACTGCTGGTGTTGCCCTGAGAAATTTCTAAATGACGGGCTGAGGAATAAATTTTGCCATAGGTGGTCTAAGGGATTGGTGTCTCTGGACCCACACCAACCACTCTGCACAGACACTCTTTCTGCTAGAACAACATTAGCACTTCTTTATCAAAGCACTCCGGGTGCAGAAAGGAATTAAGAAACTTCTTTTTTTCCTAAGAGGCTTCAAAGCTAAAATATAATATAGTCTAGAAAGCAATTAGATGCAATACCATCACAGGCTCATGAAGGCTGGAATTCATTGCAGCAGTTGTGTTCAGCCTCCCTGCATAGCACAAATACTAGAAACTGTATCTCTGAGATTGTTTGCCCTCTGCACATCTCCTCAAATTCCAAGACTGTTGGATCCTGGGAATTAGTGATGGAAAACAGCCCCAACCACTCCATCACTCAGACCACTTTTTCAGTGATGCAAGACTGTTCTCCTAAATCAATATTTTAGTGTTTCCTCTAGGTCAGTTGAAAATTTTTCTATAATAGCACAGGGATTTAGTCGCATCTACTGTGAAGTATTTTATAGCTGAGGAGATGTTAGAGGCAGTAAAATTTGCTTTATATTCAGCATACATTATTCCATTTAAATTTTCTTTCCATAAGTGTAAATTAAACTCCAACTTGTTATGACAAATATTTTGTTGTTTTCCTCATGTTTACATCTTTCATAAATATGCAAATTTTATAAACTCACATCCACATTATTTGTCATTAAATCAAAGCATTTTATACATATTTTAATGTTCTTTCTTACACTAATTGTTCCAATCCTTTGATCATTTGTTTCACTCTGAGTGTAATCCTATGAAAGAGTGCTGAAGGAGGCAAAAAAAAAAAAAATCACAGCAGAAAGCAAAACAAAGAGGCAAACACCATTTCTGGATTTGATATGGTAGAAAGAGAGGCCAAGGGGATCTCTTAAAGATATTTTTAGAATCACTTTTATCACAAACCAAAAGGTAGAGTTGTCTTTACTTTGTGCTGGTGTACAACAGGCAGGCAAGAAACGATGTGAGGAGAGAACGAGGAAGGAAAATAGGTGTGGTTTGGATACCTGAAGGGTACCAGCAGCCACACACCCACCCAGAATCCCCTACAAGGCAGAAACCCTGGGCACCAGGCTGAGCCCAGACCTGCTGCACCCTGAAAACTCCTGGTGGGAGTCCCACGGGTCCCTGAGCACTCAGTGATGAGGAGCCAGGAGCACTCACAGTCAGGGCAGTCCCAGAGGCCAAAGAAAGAGCCTGAGAGCTTTTAATAATGAATTGCACAGAGCCTGCTCTGACTGCAAAACCTTCATGGGGTGTGTCTGGCCACTCAGACACAGCCCTCGGAGCATCCCAGTGGTTTTAGAGTGCTTAGGAGCAGAAATGTGAAAAATGTTCTCTGTTTGAACCATTAAAAGTGTGGGGGAGTTATGAAACAGGAGGAGGACTTTTCACAGAAACAAGTAGCTGGCCTGAACCAAGGAAAAACACAAAAAAAGTTAGTTCACATTCAAAAAGCAAAGAAGAATCCACAAAGAATTTATGTGTCACCACAAGCCCTATGATTTTGAAAATAACCACGTCTTTAAAAAAATTAAATCTCAGCTTCATTTTATTATTTTATTGCTTCTAAAATAAGCTGAATTTATTCTAAATAATAAATGCCATTACTGCTTCATTTTCTGAGCAAACAAATGATGCTGTCAGTTTTGGCAGGGAACAAAACTACATCTGAGCATCGGAAATATGTGTGAAACATCTATTTAAAGCATCTCTGTGAAGAATTAAGTGTCAAAAATCTTCAGCCCACCCTACTGTGTCTTTTAGTTGCAGCCATCTATCAGTGTTCCTGTGCTCCAGAAAGGACTGCTCTTCACCAGAAGAAAGACAATGGAATGATTTGTCCTTCTGCAAGAGGACTTTTTGCCCCATCAGTTGCTCTACACAGCCTGAAACTGTAGCAGATGTTGTGGAGAGAAATATCCCATCTTACTGGCAATCAAGTTACTCTTTGAGAGATACTTGGTTCTCAGGAACAGCCCCACAAAAGCAGTAAAAACAGTGAATTTCAGAGAGCAGCCACAAACCTGTTTCTTTCATGTGGTCCAGCAAGTGCATGCTCCAAACTTTATGGGGAGCAACAACAGGACAAGAGAAGGAATGGCAAGAAATTCTCACTAGAAACCCCTTCCAAACTCTGTACAGGTCAGATCCTTGTTTCAAGGCAAATGACCCTAAATTTTACCATACCACTGACTCTTCAGCCAGGAGTCTGGCCATATTCCCAAAGGGCTAACCAAGACAGCACCAAGGCCTCCCTCCCTCCAAGGATTCAGCTTTGTACAAGTCCAAAATCTAGATGGGAATATGGTTGTGGGTTAAACCAGGATATCCCCCTCTTGTTGCTGCACCTGTTTATCCTCTGGGAATCTCTGTGGGATGCAGCTCAGCTACTCCAGTGCACTAACACAACAGGGCTGTTCAAAACAAATGGGTACTTTTCATTATAGAGAGATTCCCACAACAAATAATGGCTTCTCCAGATGGTTAGAGACTGAGACAACACACTAAAATAGATCTTCTCAGTCTCTGAGGCCAACAAAGTTAAGATACAGGCTCTCAAATGTACCCTAGCAAGTCTCCATCCAACCTCATGGTTAAATATCTGTGTCCTCTTGGTCCTTCTCCCAGCAGGAGGGTGTCTGCTGGCACCACTCAGCTCCAGACGTTGCCATTTTCTTGGTGCAGAAAAAGGAAAGAGCAGTTCCTTTTATCAATGAGCAAAAATGATGAAATTTAGATTTGATCTCAGAAGGGTCCAAAAAACCTCCCTTCTTCCCCCTTGTAGGTATTAGAAGAGAACAGGGGCAACACACAGAAATATCTTTCCTGTTTGCCTCACATATGAGCTATTTGGAAGC
The DNA here is from genome assembly GCA_013400775.1 of Chaetops frenatus. NCBI lineage: Eukaryota > Metazoa > Chordata > Aves > Passeriformes > Picathartidae > Chaetops > Chaetops frenatus. The sequence goes on along the minus strand of VZTR01014615.1, from coordinate 1,657,347 downwards.
CAATGGTAATAAAAAGAAATCATCACAGGAGAAAATTGGCCAGAAATTCCACAGTTGTATGTCTGAAGTGAGGACAAAAGTGATCTGGGAGCTGCTCTGGTAGTGCAACAGAAAGGAAAAATCTGGTTATTTACTTGTGGAAAAACTGTCCAAAGCTCACAGGAGGGGAAGGAAGTAATCACCTTCCTGATCAGTCCTTCAAATTAAGATATCTTCAGCCTAGGCTGGAGAGCACTGGTTTTCACCATGTGATATGAGGTGTGGGCAAGAGCCTGGAGAGAGGAACTGGTAACACCCTGCCACAGAGCACCCAGTAAAAGGCAAAGGGAGTGAGTCCTCAGATTTCAGTAGACTCCAGGGTTTGCATAAACAAATTCTTTATGAACTGAGAGATGTGCCACTTTATTTACAACCATCAGAAATCATTACTTTTACACGGCTTTTACACTCACCAAATTTGTGCAATTATGCAGACTTCTGCCTTTGCAGAGGCATTCTGAATTATTAGCACCACTTCTCTAATACATGCGATTTTTTTTGCCAGAAGGACACCATACCATTAATTCTGTACCCTCTCTAAATGCAGCAATTATCTACCAAACAGTTATTCTGTGCCATGCTTCAAGGATACTTTCACCTTCCCACCCTCCAGTGCTGTTGCTGGGCAAAGGAGGAGAAGTCACAATTACCCTCTGGGGAGAGAGGGTCAAGAGGAGTCCCAGGACAAGTTAGCCATACATGCGAACAAAAAAAAAACCAAAACCCAACACACATACAAAACCCAATAATAAATTATTATAAGCAGGCCTTTACTGACTGTCTTATTTGCCATTAATTTTGCACATTGGTTCCCATGAGTATAGCCCATAAAATTTTGAGATTAAATATTCAATTTAGAAGGGCACATGCAAATTAACCAGCAGCAGTGTTCCTCAGGTGCCAGCCTGGACCAGGCTCATGTGCTTTTTTGCTTATGTAAACTATTTGTGGGATCAAAGATGCAAGAGCTCTTGGGCAATAAACATTTGCCCTCCACTCAGAGGAGGAAATCTCTAACTGAGATGGGTAAGAAAGCCTCTATAAGAAAGGCCTTTCTCAATGCAGATGCCAGGAAAATGTACAGGGCAGCTCCCTGCTCAGTTTTTGTATTGCAGAGGGGCCCAGTTGTGGTGCCAGTGAGCTCTGTCATGACACAGCCCAGTTCCCAGAGACCCAAAGGGCACAGGGACCCCTCAGCTCTTTGGGGCATGGGCAGGTAGCAGGTCCCCCCAAGGGAGATCTGCCTTGTGCTGGGACAATGGCCCAGGGATGAGCAGCACAACCCTTCTCTCCCAACAGCCCTCAGGGGATCACAAAACTGCCAGTCAAGGGTCCCTCTGTTCTCAGACAGAGACATCCCCACACCCCACTAGCAAGGAGTTCATTGGTTGTACTAAAAATGTGTGAGATGGGAGCTTGCTTTTGACATCAGTATTTTGTTAGTCTTTTCAATACAGGCAATAAAAAGCCTGTATTTTTTCCACAAACGGATTTTTTTTGCTTAATGTAAATACATTACATTCAGATTCTGCCCCATTGACACTTTTTGGAAGACAAACCTGTTCACAGGTTTGTTAGAGGTTTGGTTTTTTGGGTTTTTTTTCTGCTTGGCAGAGGCTAGGTCCTATTTAGGAACTTAAATTAGCAAGACTAGACTCAGACTCCTACATCCAATAGTGGAATATGGACCCTTTATTTCAATAAACCCTACCAAGAAGACTCTACCAAGAAAACCATTGTGGCTATAGAAAATGAACCAAAGGCCAAGGCCCAGCTCCCCATCAGTGCTTTTTTAGTGCTGAGAAGCTGAGTCTGTGCAGCTTAGGATGTGCTGATGTAGAGGAGAGAGCAATATGGGACTGAGCTGTGGTGGGAAGAGAATCTTCCACCCTGAAGGTAAATAATGATGATCTTTAAGGTCCCTTCCAACCCAAATCATTTTATGATTCTATGAATGCAAAATCAGGGAAGCTGCTTGTGTCGTCCCTGAACAGGAGGGCTGAATTCTACTGCTGCCCTCCTCCTTTCCCCTCTTCATAATTTAAAAATAAATTAAATCAATTATGAATATGCTGCATCTTATTTAAATAAGAACAGAATATTTGAAGCTACCTCTTTGTGCAAGCAATGCAGGTAAGTCCTTGTGCCACATGGCTTGTAAAATCAGATGCATTCATGCAGAAGACCCTCAGTATCTAAGACTTGAGCTACAATAACTATTGGAAGTGTGCTTATGACTACAAGGTTTTTTCACCAGAAACCTCAGATCTCATCGTTCACAGTGAAAATGCTGACTAGAAATGCTGAAATAAATTTCATACAGCCTGCTGTGACTGCTAGGAGTGGTTACAGACAGCCATCAGCACAGCATCAGTGTCTTATGAACAGATGTGCAGTCAATGTCTTAGAATGGTCTATTGTGAAAGGAGGATCACAGGTGAAAAGTGATTTAGAAAAAAGACTTAAGCTGGAAATACTCATTTTCATTTTCATTTGCTTGCTCAATTTTCCATTTTAGCTTTAGGTTGCTGAAGGCTTTGAATTGCAGTGCAATATTCTGAGAGCGTAATTTCCTCTGTAGAAATTAGTTTAAAATGCTGGTCCTGTGCTACAGACATCCTGATGTCATCCCTGGTATTAAACAAGCATCCTCTCTGATATCTTCAGATGAAATAACCTGAAAGGAACTTGCTAAGGCAGCCAAAACTGTGGGGATGAAGGGCTTTTTCACTCTGGGAGAGTCTCCTTTGCAGTTTATTGCCAGGGTTTTACATCCCACAGGAGAGGGAGAGGAATCCAGATCCATCAGAGGTCCACCCTTAGGTCCCTGGTCTGTGTACCTAAGGCTCAGCTACATCCCAGTCAGCTCTATCCAGAAACCTCACAGCACTGCCAGGACAGTGAACACCTAATGCCATTCATTTTACAACATTTCATTATTTTTTTTGACAAGGCAGTAAACATTTATGGATATGTTTAATTTATAGGCATTTCCCATAGAAACCAAAAGAGCTGTGTCACAAACAGTATCACTTATCTGAATAAGGGTTTGCAGACTCAGTGTGTTAAGTTCCAATATTGTTTTTTATCCATTAGTGTTTGCAAAATTCAAATGGAAAGCAGAAGCAGCATTCTAAAATAGTGTGTGCTTCATTTGTATCTGAAGTTGCAGTAGGATGTATTTGTAGATTGCTTTAGCAAGTCCACTTAAAACCTTAAATCAAGCAATTTAAAGCCTGCTCCCTGAGATTTGTAAGCATGTGTAAATTCTCTAACTCACTTTACACTTAAACACTTTACCACACTTGAGAGTCCCCTACTGACCTCGGGGATTGAGCAGTAGAAGATCTGTCCCTTAAATATAAAGTGAATTTGGTAGTTCCCATATTGAACCAATACACCACATACTAACAGTTAAGTATAATTAGAAACCTTGTAAGAGTTATAAAAGGAGCAACACACAGCAAAAGCTGCAAGGTACACCTCTATTGATTTATAGGATTTTTTTCACTAGTTTGGCAACACAAAGGACAGGCCCTGAATAACTAAGACCAGTTTAAGCAAATTCATCTTTGCAAGGAAGACCTCTGTAGCACTAATTGTTATATCCAAGAGCATATTAAAATGTTATGTTCAAGAACATATTAAAATGTTTTTCCTTGTTATTTTAAATCAATGCAGTTTGTTTTCAGGCACCCTCACTAGCAAAATGCACCACACAGAGAGCAACAAATGGCCAAATGCCTCCTCAAGGTGAATATTTGACCTTTTCAGTTTCCTAAACAGAAAGTTACAAGTGATTGATTCACATTTATGTGCAAATGGTTATTTTTTAACAGTTTTCTCTTGGTTTGCTTGTCTGAGTAATTTCCAAGTGAGTCCTTTGAGCATGGCAGAGTCCTGGGCCAGGACCAGAATCTCCAGAGGGGAGAATGGAGGAGCCTTCTGATTCAGCCATGAGAAGTCCTTGAAAGTAGAGGACTTGATGTGACACAGCCAAACCTTTCCCCAAACACAAGAACTAAAACCCACACAGAGTCACGAACCATTAAGGCTGGAAAAAGTCCTCTAAGATCATTGGGCCCAACCAATAACCTGACACTGCCAAGTCCAGCACTAAACTTTGCACCTAAACACCACATCCACGCATTTTTGGAACACTTTCAGGCATGGTGATTCCACCACATCCCTGGGCATCCTGGCAGTTCTTTTGGTGAAGAAATTTTTCCAAATATCCCATCTAAACTTCCCCAAACATAACTTCAGTCCATTTTCTCTTCTCCTATTTCTTGTCACCTGTGAGAAAAGAGCTGACCCACACCTGTCTACAAACTTCTTTCACTATTGCTCCTTACCTGGGGACAGAGGAGTTTGAGGGACTGGAGTTGGTCCCAGCAGAAGCAGTGGTGGTGGGAGCTGTTTCATCCAAATCCCTCTTTCCTCCTCTTTTCCTGCACCTGATCACACAGGCACCAAAGGGAAGAGAGGACAAAGCAGAGGGAGAGCCACAAAAGCAGAAATCCTGACCCCTCCACTGCCATCTGCCAACACAATAGGCAGCTCCCCCAAGATATCTCCCAGCCCTGTACCTCAGAGTTGGGGGTCTCTGGCATCTTTGCTCCTCTCAGACCCCATTCCTACCTGCCAGCACTAACCAGATCATCCTCAGGCAGGTCCCCACTGCTCAAGTTGCCAGAGGGCTGCTCCACCTCCACCTGGGAAGGTACCCATGGGTGCTGCAGGCTCATCCTCTGTTGCAGGAAGGGAGGATGTGCTCAGCCAGCAGCCAGAGCCTGCCCGAGCCTTTCCCCACCTGCCTGTGCTGAGGGCACTCTGCAGACTTCCAGATGCCTCCTCCCTCTCTCCCACTCCTGTCCCAGTCATCCTTCCCCCATTAGTGCCTGCTGCAGGGGATGGGAGCAGCATCCTTGCAACTGGGAAGTGAGGAGAGTGCCAATTGATGGGCTGCTGCAACCATTAGCTTCCCGACAAAAGCTACTGGAGAGAGAGGCAGAAAAGAAACCATCAAGAAATTTCCGGGGGTGGGTGCTCCCTTCCTAAATCCATCTCTGCTCGTTCAAACCTGGGGCCATCAGCTCTTACATCAGTTCTTGCTTGGGCAGAGCTGCTGCAGGATGCTCTGACACAGCACAGCCCAGGAGCAGCTGTCCTGCACTCTGCAAGGAAGAAATGGAACCTCCAAATTGAAAGCTGCACCAGACTGATGGACAAGCTGGATACCCTGTGCTCAGCAGTGAAAGGGAAGATCACTGCCACCCCAGGGAGGAGGAAAGCCCTAAAAGTCTGGACATACATTCTGTTAACAGGTTAAAACACTTCAGCCTTGTTGCCTTCAAGGTTAAGGCTCAGGCTGTAATTCTTTGAAAATACGATGTATTTTAACAGCACTTAAATAAGACATTCTTTTTGCATCTCAGTCCCTACACATGCCAACACAAGCTACCTAAAATAATATTTATCAAGATATGTATTTAAGAATCAGAGGCTTAAAAATTGCTCCAGAATCAGTGCTTTTATACCAATTTACAGCCTAAAATACAAAAATTATGAAGAAGGAAAATACAGCTGCCTGATGAAATCAGTGACAGTTCCAGGAGCTCTTCCCGAAGAGAACAAATTGCTCCAGCCCACTACCATAAGCATTTTCCAGAACAAATTATAGGGATTTTTCAAAAAGGCATATTTGCTCCAAACACCCCTTCAAACACTTAGCATGAAAGACCATAGTAGAGTTTTATAGCTGTCATAATCTATTGGGTCAAAAACACATTAAAAAAACCCCCCAGAGCTTCAACACTTAGAGGTATCACAAAGGAGTTTCCTATTGAGTAAACAGTGTCTGCTCTAAACTCTCTTCTAAATAAAGCTTTACACAAGAGAATCAGTGGCTTTGAAGTAGCCATTATATACTTTCATATCAATTTTCATGTTTCCATGATGATTGCTTTACTTTTTTATTGCTAACAAAACTCAGAACAATGTTTTTTTCCAAGCTTGGGGCAAGTGTTAACCAGACATCTCTGCATCAGGAGGAACCATTACTAACAAGGTCTCAAAACAGCCCAGTACCTGAGGTAAATATTATAACCCTCAGTCCTCACCATAGCCCAGCATTCCCATCAAATACCATAATCTGTAATTTGCTTTATAATGACTGTAGGCAGATTTCTTTTTCAGCAAATGCACTCAGAATTGGGTACAGAAAGATTGATTGCTTATTGTTTCTGCTTTTTTTTTTTTTTTTTTTTTTTTTTTTTTTTTACTCTATAATTCATCTCCCTGGGGTTATTTTTCTGGGAAGTTTGGCTTTATGTCCTTACTGGGCTGAGTTGGCTGCATCTTCAGGAGTGTTCAGTAACCAGCCACTTCTCCAGCAGGAGTGCATACCTGCTGAACACTTTGGAAGATTTAACTGCCAGTGATATATTCCAACTCTTTGGAGATCAGCAGGAAACACAGGCCAGATCAATAATTAGTTGAAAACAATGAGAGGTTTCCCATGGATGGCAGAATCCTCTGGAGAAGCAAAAGTGAAGTTTCCCTGCCTTTTGCTGAAGGACACTCTATTTGGTGTGAAAAATGACAGATACTTTTCAAGCAGTGCTATCTTGGAGTGTATGTAATATTTCAAAAATATCTTGAAAGCTTCATATTTTAATAAACAGTTCCTACATCCATTTTTTATTAATATGTTTTTAAAAGCAGAGCAGAAAATTAACAGTGTGAGTCAGATCATCAAGAAGGCATAAATCATCACAGCTCCACTGGTTTCAATTTATACTGCTTGTGAAAAAGACTCTCTATACCTTTCTGGAATCACAGAGTGAATTCATCATCCCCAAATAATTAAGGATTTAATTTAATTATCTGTTAATCTCTTCATTTTATGACTGGATTCTGAAGGCTGGCAAGAACTGTGGAGAGCTATTGCAAGGGATGTTAATGATAAGTACAGTGTAAATCATAATTTTGATATATCCATAAATACTGAGCAAGTTAATGCTGAGAGCTAAGTGGAGGAAGGGACAGTGTGCCATAACACAGACATATAATCTCCTGCATAAATATATTATGGCTTATTATAAAAGCACACTCTGCACAATATAAGGTCTAACCCTGTTGGTTTAATCCCAACCATAAAAGCCCTCTTTGAGATTCTGATGTACTTCTATCCAGAATAGTTTGGAGTGGGAAAAAAAGGAAACATTAGTATTAAAAACTGACATCTGATTCTGCAGAAATTTAATTTTGAGCCATACTACCCTGAAATACCAGGTACCACAATGATGGAACAGGGACAAATGCTTCAGGGAGAAGAGCAGAAAATGCATCAATTAAAGGATGCCTAATAGCCTGCAGTTAAACAGCTTTCACAAATAGGAGGTAAAGGACAAAGTGTTCAGCTGCACAACAACAGACACACTTATATGCAAATAAAATACTTCTATCCAAGAAGGACATTTTGTCTCTTACAACTAAACCACTCCCGGAGCCCATTGAAGCACCATGCTTTCACTACAGTAATTATCTCCTGTCACTTAATATGATATAATATCTACTTATGCTTAATGGATCTGTTTTAATTTCTAAGGAAACTGCCTGTTTGCACAAATGAAACTTGTATGATGATTAAAATATAATTTTCACTCAGGCAATAACACTTTTCAACAAACAAAATCGTAAATAGAGATGTTACATCTATTTGAAGACAGACTTATAAATGTGAATATCCTCTAGTATTCAATGCCCTGACTATAAATTGCCGTATATTATGGAAATTATCCATTTCTCATAATTGATAGAATATCAAAACAAAGCTAAGTTAAAGTAGTCAAATCAATGTTATCACCAAGCAGGTCAACTGAGCTTCAGATCAGGGAAAATACACATCATTTAACTAATAATGCAACATAATTTACATAATTAACTGATAACAGAGCCTCATCTTCTGAAAGCATCCAAACAAATGCATTTAAAGACTTTTAAATTCTTTTTAAATGGCTACTCTTTGCAGCAAATTTAACAATGAGGAAAACTAACCCCAAACATTTCAAGGAAACCCAGTCCATGAGATATTAGAGAGATGCCAGTTTCACTTGTTGCACCAAATTAACTCCACATTTTTTTAAAGCCTCATCTGTATAATTTCTCTTATTTCCAACCTATGAAACATGCAATTGCTTATAAAGTAAATATGACAATCCATTATTATTTAATTTGACCATCTTGCTAGATTCCAATGCTGCAAGGGCTTTAACTATGTCCCTTTTAGTTCAGCTCTGTAGTATATCTCAGCTCTCAAATACAGCCTGAGGGGAAAAGAGGCTTGGTTTTTTTGTAATGCTTTTTTTATATTCATCCAATCTTAAATGGCATTTTTAAAGGCCACAGAGGAAATCAGTTTAGCTTAGTTTCCTAAAGAGCTCTTACTGTATAAATGTTGTTGTTGCAAATTCTCTGAAACTTTTCTCAAAAGTCAAATAAACTTGAATGCTCAATGTCTAAAGAAATTTGCCAAGATGCAGCTAATTGCAAAAAAAAAAAAGGGGGAAAAAAATGCACACAATCAAACCCTGCAATCAAAAGTCTGATCAAGTAATGTGCATGCAGCCAGAAAACTTGTCCACAAACACCAGAATTATCTGCTTGCAATTTATTTGTTACCAATAAGGTCTTTCTCATAGACTAATGCATATTTTTCACTCACCCTCCAGATTTTTTTAAATCTCTTCATTCTGGACAATTTGGTTTTGTTCATCTCTGAGGTCTGCAGATCAGATACATATCCTATGTGGCTGTAGACATATTTTACAACCAGTCAGGAGCCTAAAACAGCAGACTGATGGATATTCTTGAAAACAGAGGCACTCCCTGGCTTTTAATGCTGCTTCCAACAACCACACAGTTCACAGCTCAGCAGAAAGTAACCAATAGCTGAACATAGGCATAAAGAAAAAAAAAATAAGAAAGTTAAAATCCCTTCTTTGAGATGATGTAGGGAGAAGTCTTGATCCATCCAATGCTTGATTTAGGTCAGTGAAAAAAAAAAAAAAAGATGCTATTATGTCAGCCATCCAACTTTAAGATGACTTGTGATCTGACAGTCATGGCACTTTAAAGCACCGTCATGATGAGTCTTTACAAAGGGATTGTTTTAATCCTATATTAAAAAAAAAAAAAAAAGGAAAGAAAAAAACTCCAGCTTCTTAAGGAGTATGGAAATCACATGATATTACAAAAATATCTGCAGTGTGCTGCAAGGGAATGAAGCTGAGAAATACCTCATGTAGTGTTTTCTACTTTATTTTTGTGGTTTTTTAAGAGTGGGAGATTTTTGTGATTGTAGGGCTCTACAGAACTCTCATTCCTCCCAAATGATATTTCAGTCTTTGTCCCTCTTTAAATAAAAATAACATATCATATAAAATAGAAAACACAGAGATTTTAATTTTTTTGTTTTCCTGAAAATCAACGAATTACTCACAAAATTGTACCAATTCTTATTCTAAAGGAAAGACATCAGTGAGAGCATCCATCCAGGAGGGAGATCCCATAGAAAGCCCTCACCATAAAAATTTTGATCACAGTTCATGCTACCCAGCTCAAAGGATGCAATAAGAGAAAAGGACCATTTGGTTTTATTGTTCATACATCTGGGTTTACTATGTTCCCTTTTATAATTTCAGGAAATGGAAAAGAAAGCAGAAAGAGTGTGAAATATCCCTCTCTGGTAAAACATAAAACCCCCTACCATATCTCAAATCCATTTCTGGAATGAGAAAATAAGTTTGTTTGACAAACACTGATTTATTACTGGCAGTTACAGCTCCAAAGCTGCTCTCCTGCAGTGTGGTGGAGCATAACAGGCCCCCTCTACAGATGTGACTACTCAGAGGACACCCTTTTGAAGTGTCAGCCCTGATTGAAAACCGGGTGGTGTAACCCAGGTGCTGGAAGGGACTCATCCAGCAGAGTTATATAAGAGATTTGCTTTTAATAGCTGTAATATACAGTATAGGTGTAGTGACTGGCTCTCTCAATAAGAAATACCATATTCTTATGTGACTAATACTACTTTCTTTGCCACCTTGTGCTGCCACACATCTTTATCTTTGTGTTACAGCATCACAGACAACTCCTCTTCCCATCTTACAACACAGTGCAGTGTGTACTTCATCAGATTACACTGAATTCAAGACCACATTTGACATTCTGGTCAATTCTCACACAGCCCTTATGCAACCTTTCCTCTCCTTCTCTGCATGCAAAGGCAGGAGTGTTGTGGGTCTGAACCTGTGATGCTCTAATTGTGCAAGGTGTCATTATTCACATGGTACAGCAAACCCATATGGGGATGTGCATTAATCTGCAGTTTGGTACCTGACCCACACTTCCTAATGCCTGTGAGATGTTTCACTAAATGTAAAGATCAATTTCCAATGTGGATACCAAATTTAGTTGGCATCAAGAGCTGTTATCAGCTAGTTGCAGAAATGACAGACTGGCCCTGTGGATCTACTTGATTACTCTCACATTTGGTATCAGAGTCCTAATGTTGTTCCATGAGGAGCATTCCCATTTATTTTAATGGAAGTGGAATGTGACCTTTGTTCAATAAAGGATAAAAGAGCCTCATCTCATGTTTATCTGAAAGGACTACCTATACCTCATTAACTTTCTTCATACCCCCTTAGGAATCAGTCTCTCAATTATCTACCAGTATTCCAAACTTTTTCAGACTTAATTTTCTGTCATTCTGGCAACACACCCTTAATCTGACTGCCATTGAAGAGACAAATAAGAATATTTCAATTTTCTTAGTGTTTATCGTTAGTCAGATTAGTTAATGATTAGTTAGATGTAAGAGAATGTGCAGAAACCCTTCTGGATGTTATGGAATTAGTATTGAGGCCCCAAGCACTTCAGCCAAGCTCAGTGCAGACAAGTGCTGTTCTGGGAGCACGTGCTCTGACTGCAGGCACAGCTGTGTGACTCCTGCAGGGAGCTCTGGGCAAGCCTGAGTGACAGCTCTGTGCTGACATGTGCCTGCCCACTAACAGCTGGATCACGATCTGGGTGCTGTTCTCCTCTTTCCTGCCTTTCTTCATGCACCACTAGGCACCCACAGCTGAAAGGGCGCTTTCCTGGACTCCAGTGATACCCAAAATGAAATGGAATCCCTCCCTGAAATGGTTCCTCTGAGCAGGAGAGGAATGTGCTTTATATTCCATGGTCCTCAAGAAGTGGGAATGAGCTTCTGGCTTTCCATGCTGTAAGAAACGAAATTGTTAAGGAGAATTCTTTTGCTTGCTGTGACCAGAGCTTATAAACAACACAGCACATCATGGTCAGGGTCAAGGCAAATGTGGATTTCTCCTCTGTGGTTTGAATGTTATGGCCAGGAGTGAGGGAAAATAATTCTTCTTAATTAAAGCCACTGCAGAATCATTCAAAATGCTTTCACCAAGTGAAGGGCTTTTGACATTGCAATGTGCTGAAAAGTGGCTTTCAGCACATTTTTAACATGGTTTCATGAGAAAATCCTAATTCAGAAATAAACTGCCATAGTTCATTCACTACACTCATTCCTCTGACAGATGCACTTTAGGAGAGCAACTTCTCCCTAGACTCTCCTGAGTCTGAAGCCCACAAATGTCAAAGCACTGGCATTTCCCAGGCCTTGCAGGCAAGGTGAGGGGGTTTGATGAAGTCGGAGTAGAGCCCAGCTATTAATGACCAAATCACTCTCTCATATCTTTCAACTCCTTTCCATAAACTCTGACCTCTAAATAAACCTCCTTACATCAAATATAAGATGTAAGTGTAATTCCTGTTCTCTCTTCACTGAACAATAAAACTTCTCCTACATAGCCTGCACTTTGGAAGAAATAGGTGAAGAAAAGGTGACAAATACAGGTACAAAAAAGTCACACTGATGTTTTTGAAAAAAAGCAACAGCAACTGTCAAATTTCCCACAAGTTCTCAGAGATGATACTTCAGTAATAACTTTCTCCAATTGGTGCCTTGGTGGGTTGCACATTTGTGCCATCCAGCAGTGACTGCTGCTGTGGGTTTTGCTGCTTTGCTTCCAGTAAGGTGAGGTGCTCAGCTTTTACCCAGTAATTTAGTTAAACATAATGGAGTGAAATCATCCCAGAATATTTACTGCAAGCTCAAAATCCCACCTCAGCTGCATTTACTGAGTGCAATAACACTATGTGTGTTCCTGTAAGTACAATTTGGTGCCTGTAGCAGCTCTCAAATTAACAGAAGAGGAAGAAGATTTGATTGCAGTAATCGATCACAGGATTATAAACCACCGGTGTGGAAGGCAGTGAAAACAAAATCTGTACTGCAAGGAGTTACTGGGAAAGTCTTTGCTTTCCAGTAAAGGCTGAGAAATATTAGTAGGAAATCACAGAGTACTGCTGACACCTCATTTGGATAGTGGGTACAGTTTTGGTCACTCATATTCATGAGAAATGAAAACAAAACCAGAACAGATGCAAATAATGGTTGGCAGATGATTGGGGCAGTGGAGGAACAGTCTTGTGAGAGAAACTACAGGACCCTAATTAAAGTAAGGCTGCCATCTATAAATATACTGGGAAAGGAAGAAGAAATGGGCAAGAGCTATTTAACCCCAAGTTTAACACTGACACAGGACAGATATGTATGAACCAGAAAGAACAAATGCAAGCTAAAAATCAGGAAATGGTTTGTGACTGACTAACTTTGGGGTATCTTTCTAAAAAAGTAGAAATAAATAAATGTTACAGGAATCTGAGATCACTGTTGAATGGTTTATGAGGGGGATGGGATGACAAGGGGCCTGCACTAAGAAATCCTGAAAAGCTGCTACCAATTTCCCACTCCTCACAGAGCTCTCCCAACAAAACTAGGCAAACATCTTTTCAAGTTGGACCTGATGCTCAGCTGCACTCTGAGCACCAGCTGTGACCCTTCTCTGCTCCCAGTGAGAACACAACTGCCCCATGAAGTGGTTTTAGGACTGCTCTAACTTTCTCCATTTACCTATGTAAGTCTATGGGTCCATTTGGCACCAGGGAATTACCTGCTCATCAGGACATGACCTGGTCATAGCCCTGCACTTGGGATCAGTCACAACAGCCAGATGCAGAGTGTCCTGGCAAGTAAATATAAAAATCCAAACAAATAAGCAAAAGCTAACAAAAGGGTAAAGAAAAGCTACAAAAGAGGAAAAGATATCAATCTGCAGTGCTGTTTGCTCATGATGTCCTCAGAAGGGAAAGGAGCAGAATCACACTCTGATTCCCATCACAGCTCATTAATTGACTCTGGAGATGGATATGATACCCCAGAACCACAGCCAAAACCAATGAACAGGGAAAGTGAGATACCAAACCCATGGAGAAAAAAACAGACTAAAAAACCCTTCTGTACTATTGCAGGAGTAGAACTGTTGGAAGTAAAAGGAGCAGAACTGAAACACCCAGCTCTTCATCTCATCTCATGAAGATTTTATAAAGGCTGAGGCTTGGACATGTGTCAGTATAGCTGAGCTGTGATGAAAACAGCTGCAAACACACGAGGCCACAGTGACAGGGAGATGCTGTGCCCAGCTCTGACCACAGACAGTTGTGACTCCCAGATAGGAGCCTGGAGAGAACAAATTTCACACCTCCAGCTTTCCCCTATCTCTCCAGCCTGAACTGCCCATTGTAGTGTCCAAAGATGATGGCAGCTTTTGGCCAAAATACAGAAAACTGATGTGTTCTGTTCTTCCCTTGCCTCCAGGACTGGTTGTACTCACTCTGCCACTGACAGCACTGATTCTGCTGCGTGCTCAGAAGCAGGGAATTGGATGCCAACCTCTGCCTGTTTCCAGCAGGGAGATAAGTCCTGCCCAAACAGTATTTTCCTGCTGACTGCCACTGTCAGGAGACTACGGACAACCTGGCCATTGCTATCCCACACTGCCCTGTCAGATGGTGCCCCCGTGAGCCACACAGATGTCTGAACATGAGCTCCTGCTCACTTTATTCCAGTAACAGGCAAACCCAGGAGATACTTTAAATGAAGTTCTTACTTTAAATATGTAGCACACTGCAAGTGTGCAGCCGCCTCGGTTGTGGCAATAAAACATTGTGAGGTTGATCAGAAAATTGATCTTTTTTTTTACCACGTTATTTTCAGGGCAGGTCAATTCACTCATCAGCACATGGATCTGGCTCACAGCAGGGCTGTACAAGCCATTGTGTTGGCAGGCTGAGGACAAGCAGCTCCCTTCTCTGACATTGCCTTCCAGCCTCTCATGCTGGGAGCTCCACTGAACCCCTGAGCTTGCCCCCTGCTTCTTGGAAACACCAGCCCCCACAGGGCAAAGCAAAAAAACACTGGGAAGAAGTCACAGTACAGCAGTGTGAGAGTACTGAAGATCATTAGCAGGAGGAAATAATGTCTATTTAATGGTCTCTGCTATTTGAATGTATATTAACTCAAACAGATACTACAGCCACATAGACACACTGCGATAGACAAATATGAAGGGGAGAAAAAATGTCTTTCCTCATCTATAAATACACACAGACAGGTATGGAGCCTTTGCAAAATGCAGCACCTATTTCTGCTTAGTTATTCCAAGTCACACTCAGTGGCTGATTTCCAGTCTGCAGGAGATGGAAGAGAGAAGGCTTGAAAGCAGTGTGGGCTCCTGGTGGAACAAGATAATCTGAGACAACCTGCCATCTCCACTGTCTGTCACTAAAAGGCCCCATTTGTTATAGATTTTATACATTTGCAAGCAGTCTCTTCATCAAACCCAACTACACAGATTTTAGGATCCCAGTGTAAGGCATTTAACAGGTTCTCCTTCCCTCCACTGTGTGTGTTTTCTGTGTCCCAGCTTGTATAAAAGCTGTAGAGAAGAAAAAGCAAAATTGTCCCATCCCCACCAGAGTGTTTAGACCACGGCATACAAGATACCAAACATCTTCATGGAAATTCAGTGCCAAGAGTCAAAATCTTCTTATGCATATTGAAGGTAAAAACAGTCAGAAATTAGAGTTTTTAAATTTTGATTTCTAAATCAGCTACCTGAAAACTTCCATTCTCACTTACATGGCAGATTTCCAACAAAACCTACTCCTGATTTGCACCACTGGGTTCATTGTGAAGTCCCAGCTCCTTGACCAGCAGCACCAATGATCTGTGACATGCTGTGCATTCAGGAGCCCAAAGTCTTGAACTTCTAGACTGCAGCAAAAGCAACTTAGTACTTTAGGGTCTCCTGCTCTCCTTAAGGGACATTTGGATGAACCCCTCTTCTTGCCTGGGAGCAAGAGGCCTAAGAAAGTGAGTGGGACAGAGAAGTGGACAGACAGAAACAGAAAAAACAGTCAAATCAACCCTTCTGAAAGGAAAAAATTGTTAAAATTGTCAAATATGAACAGACAAGAGATCTGGGATCCATGGGAAGATGCACTGGTCAGAGTTACCAGATCTCTCTGAGCATCTCATCTTTCCAGGCACCCTGCAGCTGGGACAGCCCAGCTAAGCAGTAACTTTCAGGACAAGCAGCTCCAGGGCTCTCCTCCACTAAATTTTGGGAGTTTCACAGCTCATTGTAAACCTCTTCTACATATAAAAAATTACAGTGAATGATATTACACCTTGTTGTAAGAAAGTCCTGATTCTCTGAAATTAAATAGAAGAAACCAATTTACAAAGTAGGAGCAAAGAGTTAAGTACTTCCTGTCAGATATTTTTCCAGCCCTAGTTTAGAAACTTCCCCTGATGGAGCTCTTTGTAGGCAATCTAGCCCAGCTGCTACAGTTGGAAAGTTAAATTTCCAAGTTCATTATTCTATGCCATGCCTACATCAAGATCTAAGGACAGTTTTCCTCTTTGCAATTACTCTTGAGATAAATAAAAAATCTCTCTCTGTGTCCTTGTGAGGTCAGGCATTAAACAATACCTGGGTTTACGCTTTAAAAATTAATTTTCCATCTATGGTGTAGATTCATTCCCAAACTTAATAGATGTTATTTTATAGAGGCAGTTTGTATTTCTCTCCCTTATTAGGTACAGATAAAATTGTCTACATTGTATTTAATGGTGTGTTGCACTCCGGGTGAGTGTGTTTTGTCTTTCTAAATTGTGTTGCCCTGACATTGACTGGTGATACAACACTGTGCCTTGAAGATTTCTGCTTTTGTTTATCTATCCTGTGTGTCCCTGGGTTGTTAGGAATAGTAATGGTTTACCAGCCCTGGTATCATTTTCACTAGAGTTGCTCAGCACCTTTTTTGCTCAGGCAAAAAAACGTAACAGGAAAGGTCAACAAATTAGGCTTAAAGAAAATACACAGAAAGCTATTTTGTACCCTTAAGAACAAAACCTGTATTTTAGATAAACAAATATTGAATTATAAACAACATGAAAGATAAAGCAATTAGGACAGACACAGATGCAGTGACTTTAGATGATGCCAGGCATGGAGGGGACCAGTCATTCTCTACATCCAGTGATTGTGCCACCATTCCCTCAGGGTTTTTCCTCCTGTTAAAGACAAATCCTACAGGGGAAGCAAAACCCAACCGCTGCCCCTGTTCAGACAGATTTTTCATCTGAAGTCCCCACCAAGGTGACCAATTAATGTTAATCCAGAGGGCATTTTGTGTGATCAACCATTAGCGATGCAATCAACCCATTCATGGCCATCTACTGCCAACACTTTTGGGTCATTATGAAGATGGATCATTTTGAGCTGCAAGTTAGAGGGAAAAAGCTTCTTATCCCACTCCCATAATCATCCAGAGCCTGTTAGATGTAATTACTGCTGGGCTATAAGGGAGGCTAAGGAAAGGGACAGACTGAAATATGTCCTCAAGAGCCTTAACTGGTTTGGATCTTAATTCCTTAAAGCCCTTTATCTTTCTAAAAATATTAGCTTTGCCTCCAGAGGTGAGACTCAATTGGTGAAACGTAGACATGTGAGGTCTGAGCAAAGACATCCTGGGCACCTCTGGAAGTCAATGGAGCTCAAGCCTGTGAAGTCTCAGGCTCTTAAAGCTGGGATCTAAACCCAGATGGAAGAGGCAGGACCTGGAAGTGCCATTATTGCTCTTTTGATTACAAAGGGATTTTAAGGTGACTGGATCAGATGGAAATGTCTTTGCTTCATTAAAACAAATCCTGTCCTGTGAGCCTCCTGAGCAACTTTTCACCACCTCTGATAAAATCCTTCACGTTGCAACCCTTGCACATTTTTTGCACTTTAGAGAGCAGGAATTGTGTGTGCATCTGGATGCACGTGAGCACACCAGGACAGGAGGAATGATAAATGTGCCCAGGGCTGGACACAGCAGATACCAATGCCCCACAGGGAAGTGCATTTCTTTGCTCTATTTACCAGGAAAGCAGAAATGCTGGCAGGCTCCTTCTGCCACTAGATACCCAAGCAGCTGCCCAATGGCCACATTAGTGGCTGGTTAGGGCACTTACAGCATTCTCTAAATGTTTAATATTTTATTCCTCCCTTGAAGCATCTGGTGTAAGTCACTTCTGGAAAAGGAATGCTGGACCAGATGGAGCATTAGTCTGTGACATTCTGATCTGGTAATTCCTATGTTAATTTTTATGACAATTTAGATGGGCATAGACCACAGGGCCCAATCTGTGTCAATTTATTGTGGAAAAATTCTTTTTTTTTCCTTTTCTATTGAATAGCTTCTTTTTTTTTTTTTTTTAATAATGTTGATTTTCACAGTGCAGCATCTCGGGAGCAAAAAGAGGCATTGCAGATTTCAGGAGCTAAGAGGTGGGTTCCCACTGCTGCCTCAGATACAGAATGAAAAGGGGAACATTTTTCACAGTTGTTATCTGCAGATTTGGCAGATGTATTTTCAACTATTTGGGAGCTCAAGTACTGTGAGATATGCACCAGTAAATGCAGTGTTTAGTGGTATTACAGTCAGCATCATAAAGGGGCCTGAAGGTTCCCTTATGAACCCCAGTTGTGTTGTCTTAGAAGGATACAGAAAAAATGTCCACTACAACATGTTACATTTTTAGAAATGATCAATAATCCTGAGTATATCAGAGTCCAAAAGGCCCAGCACAAATTATCATAAAGGGAACTGATTTTTACCACATTTCTGAATTTCAGAGTTCTTTCCATGTTACACACAAGAATAAAGGCATCCCAAACTATCAGGTACCATAGAAATGCCACTCTGAGATACAAAAGTCTGTTCTAAACTGCAGAAACACAGTCAGGTTGTGCTGTGCCCCCACTTAAAGACAGTTTGATTGACCAAGGTCAGCTATGAATAATACTGGCAATTTTATAGCCACATAATTTTCTCTAATTAAACCTCCAGCTTCTATCTAGGTACTTCTCCCTTATGTTGTTTGTGCTTATATATCCTTGTGATGCCAAGCTGTGAAAAATTATATGGGTCATATAATCTTGTCACTGTTCTTCTCTTACATTAATATATTAATTCCAAAAACATAGAGCAAAAAATATGAACAAAAAGATTCATGAATACCACTTCAGTGTGGGTAGATGTGAGTCCTTGCAGGCATTTTAGAGATTAGCAGTGCAACAAATTATTAGTTCCTCTAAATATCTGGTTCTGGCTACAGAAACTAATCATATAAAACTGAATCATTAGCCTTTGGCAAACTGCCTCAGTTCCTGTTAGAACAGCCTGGTACAAGATGAGAAACTGAATGAGGTGGTTCGGATTTTTTTTTTTTTTTAATAGCACAGGAGTGTAGAAAATTTTTGCCCATCAGTTTTTATGTACTGAATAAGGCCTGAAAACATCCAGTAAAAATAGATCTGTTGTTTTCCAGTTGGGTTCATGAAGGATTCCTTGTCTGTGTAGGGCCATTTACAATATACACTGTGATTGCACTTCAGAGTTAATGGGAAAATTCATACATCATTTCTGGTCAGGGTTTTGTTCCCTTAAGTTACAGTGATGAAATGATAAAGTGGTGACTTTTCCAATGAGCTTCACAGGACTGCACCAGCAATCCCACACTCATCACTGCTGAAATGGAGTTTTCTGTATGAATCTACTCAGGGGTGGATTTGTACCAATTATGCATTGCATGGAGTAGAGAGGACACAAAGCTGCCCCATCACTGGTGCCATCAGCCTGAGGTACATCAGAGCACCTGGGGCAATCTGAGGTTTATATAACAAAAACCCTTATTCATAACACCAGAGACCAAAAAGGCCAAGAATTAGGCACAAGAGGGTCCTGCCATTTCTGTTCACCCTATGAAAGAGGGACTCGTTGCTCAGAGAGCTCAGAGCACAATTTCCTGCTGAAATGCCTCTTTTTCAGCTCACCCCTCACATCTGTGTGGCCTCTCTTCCACAGCAAGCCTTTGCCAGGATTGTTTTCCTGCTTCACAATAGAAACCAGTTGGACTAAACCCAGTCCTGTGAGAGTGCATCTGCACAGGCAGTCCTGAGAAGGGGAATGGCCTGAGGGAGACTGTTAATCTCAAAAATGTCACTTGGAGAATTTTTTTCTGTTACCTATGTAGCCAAGTGTCTGATTTACACTGAATTGATTATTTTGACTGCATTTTTTCACATAAAGAATTAAAGAGGCTTGAGATAAAGGCCTGAATGAACACAGGCTCATACAGAAAGTTCACAGACTCCACAGCAAGCCCCCACATCAGCAATGGAAGCACCTGGGGTGGGGAAGGGTCAGAGGATGCAAACACACTGGGAGCCTGTATTTCATACAATCACAGGATCATGGAATAAGTAAGGCTGGAAAAAAATCTGCAATATCATCAAGCCAAATCTTTGACAAAATCCCAGCACAACCACCAAACCATAGCACAAAATGTCACGTCCTCTTGTGTTCTGAACACTTCCAGGGATGGTGACTCCATCCCTTGCCTGGGGAACCCATCCCAATGGGATCTTTCCCTACCAGGGGCATGGAAAATTCAGCTCTAGGACTTTCTCTGTCACGAAATTTCTGGTTGCCCCATGATGACACCCTATATCTCCCCAAAACCACCCTTGCAGCACCAGCACTGGCAGTGCAGAGGGAAGCAGAACCAGGGCAGCAGCACAGGGCTGCAGTGCCTGCTGGCAGGAGACAACCTGCCAGGACTGCTGCTCCTGGGGACACCAGAGGCCAGCCTGGGATGTGCTGGGCTCCTTCTGGAGGCACAGGATCACACAGCCACCTCTCCCTGAGCCTTCCCACAGAGCAGGGAGGGAGAGGAGGCTGAGGGAGAAGGAATTTCTAACTAGGGATAGGAGGGCAAGCCTGGAGCTGAAAGGTAGGGGATAAGAAAGATCCTCTTAGAGCACATCTGAGAAGATGGAAGGCCAGGGAAGAAAGAAACAGAGAATCTCAAGGAAACAGTGATAAAGAAGCCTGGTGAGAAGGATGTGAATAAGAGAAGGGTACAGGAGCAGGAGGCTGCTGAAAGGCAAAGAGAGGTGCCAAAACGAAAGATATCCAGTCCTGACAAAGTGAGGACAGACAGAAGAAATTTTGTTATCTGGGGCAGAGTAGCTCCCAGAATAGAATATGATCTTCTCCCCTGTTTGGAGTAGGAAATGACAATTCCTATCTATAGACATGCTTTAACAACTTCCACATTTTTCCTTTATTTCCCCCTGTTGCCTCCATCAAAACCTTCAACTGTCTGAAGTCACATTAAGCAAATTCTAACACTGACATGGAAGATTCATCATTTGTGTGGGGGGTGATGCTCATTTGTGACATCACCTGCATGCTGGTGTGCTGTGAGATGAGATACATCCTCTGAGCTGAAGTGCTTGTGAAAGTCATCAGAGTTCAAGGAGCAATGAGTTAGCAAGGCCTGCTTTGGAAGGGTTCTGGCTCTTTTGTCTAGACAGATGATTTTTTCTGAACTGATTTCTGAAAGGAATAAGCCTTTGAGAAAATCACTAATTCCACCCTGAATACAATGAACAATAAGGGGAAGAAAGAAAAGGCAGCATCCTGCTGAGCTCTCTGAAAAGATATGTCTCATTTTTCTTAAAAATTACTATCAGAAGCATTGCTGGGTGATTTTTACCAGTTCTGTTGATTTTTACAGGTGTCTAACTTTGGATGCAATCTGTTCAATAAATAAATAGGATGATTAAAAGGAGCTTCCTTGTTTGATTTCCCACCCTGTTAGTTTCTTTAAAAATGACTCTCTTCTGTTACTATTGGAATTAAGTGAACTACTAACAAGATTTTGGGAGCCTCTTGTGTGTCTATCAGAGAAAAGGTTGAAGTGATGTCAACAATCCAGGCAACTTTCAGTGGGGAAGAGGATCCTAATAGAGATCAGTTTTGTCATTGGGAACTCTACCCCACAGAGCATTGTCCCCCCACAAGTGATGAGTTTTAGAGTGGCTAAAAAACACATGGGATACCTGTGCTGTGTTTAAGCCTCTAATTTATAATGCATGCAAACTATTGGACAAGCAAATATGTGCTTTTTAGGTCTGGCTGCATCCATCAGACCTGAAGTGTCTTTCCCATCCTTTGAGAACGAAATTGAAGTCTTCACTGAAACAGACTGATGAAGAAAATAGCCTATTTTGAAAATATGGTCATTCAAGAGGAAAACCAGGCCAAAAATATTCCCGTTTCTTCAGAAGAACTGTGCTAATATAACACTTTCAGTAAAATTAAAAGGGAAAATATGACAGAGCAGCAAAACTTGATGAGCTGATATTAACGACTCTACCTCTTGTAATGATCAGAGGGAACTGTCTAGACCAGGAGACCTATTAAATCTTTGAGAATAAGCAATACTTCCTTTTGAGAGTGAGAGGTCCAATTAAGTAATCTGAGTGAGTTTTTGGAAGTTTGGCCAAGGCAGCCTATCTATGAGAGACTGCCTCTGAAATGAGCCTCCAGGTCCCCCTGGAATGTGCTTGGCTAAAAGGTAGCAAATTCCATCAAAATCACGAATGATGTTACTTTCTGAATTCTGGAGTGCAGAGGATAGCCCTGGGCTCAGGAGGGCCAGCAGTGTGATTTGCTGAAGTAAAGTTCTGAGTCTGTCAGAACTCAGTCAAGCTTCTAAAAATAGCACTCAGTGTTTTATTCATAGGGGTGAATTACTTTATTTCAAGTCCCTTCGTGGTGTTCAGCTTCCATCAAGGCTGGGATTGGCCTTCTGCCACATAAAGGACCCTTGTCTCGACTCAGGCAGGGGAGCCTCAGGAGGAAACCAGTGGGAAGTAGCTCTGAAGGGAAACTGAGGCACAAGGGACTGCAGAGAGTGACAGCAGAGAGTGCAGAATAACCATTTGGTGTCGTCTCAACACTGGCTTTTTAAGAACATTTATTTATTCTAGACACATTGAAAATTCCTGATTTACCTTTTCCTTTTTTTCCCATGATGTTTAGGTAATAATGTCCTGTGTATACTTGATGCATGAGTTGGATACATTTAGTAAATTATTTTTTTAAAATGACTTTTGAAGGTGCAAAAACACATCCCCTGTCAACTTCTGTACAGGAGTCCCTTGCCGTCAGTTAATTCTATATTTCACCTGACCACTCAATAAAGCCAAATGCTATAAATTGATTGGCACAAGGGCAGATCATTGCAGATTTTGAAAGATACTTACAGGTTTGATCTGAGGGAACAATGAGAGAGCTCATTATATCTGTTGGTTACTTCTTCAATATTAGCTATAGTTCCTTGTGTTAATATTTATCCCTTGTATTGCAGTTTTAAAAAAATCTTTCCAATATTGTTCACTAGGCCTGGACAGACAAAAGATGCTTGGGGGACTCTTTTTCTTTTTTCTTTTTTTAACTATTACATTTTGCCCTAGGAATTCCATTGTCATTAGGATGTTATTAAATTAGAGGCACTAGGGAATCTCTTGGAGTTTGAATTTTCAAAGGACATCAGCTCTACAGTGCTCATTTTTTGCCTTTTTCCACTAATAATTGCACAAGTGTTCTACAGATTTGATGAAAAATGCACATTCTCCTACTATCATCAATATCAGACAAGAACTCACATGAGTAGATAAAGACTAATCCCTCTTATATGTGTTTAAATCTTGGAAAAGAGTGAATACTCTGAAGAAGAATGAGTTAATAAAACCACTTTAAATGAAGAGAAGCACGAAAAAAAAGAATCAACCAGCAGGAATGGGATGGAAATAACCCTGGACCTCAACTCGCCAGAGGCAAAAGTATTTCCATGGTAGGAATAACCAGTATTTCAGGCTGAAGAATAGCCTTCCAGTGCATTTCACACAAAACAACACTTCAAGATATTTACAACAGAACTGGACAAGACATTGCACAGCAGGGGATACATAAACTGGATAATCTAATAGATATTTTCCAATTCCAATGCCTGATGGTTTTGGAAAAGGAAAAAACCTATTGTTACAGCAAATACAATAAATCTCTTACAATATCAAGCAATAAAGCAGCAATTACTAAAGGTCATGACTGTAATTAAACAGCATTATTTATTTTATTGCCAGTGCCTCATTTTCTATCAACATAGATGCCAACCCAGCTAAGCTAACAGACACGCTTACCTCTAAATTTTTTTTTTAAATCATTGAAAAACTTTATTGCTGGAGAGTTGAATCTCTTTTGCTCATGCAGTGGTTAGAATTGGCACCTTGTCATACAAATTTAACAATACCCAATAGCTAACATTTTCTTCAATCTCAAGGTTAAAATTAATTTTTAATGCTTGCCTTGTGGTATTTCTATCTGTATTCATTCTATTTTTTCAATGTAGGCTCACTAATCTGAATCCTACTTGCTTGCCAAGTTCTCTAAGTCATATTTTGTTAATGCACTTCATCTGCTACTGAAAGTACAGAACAGTATCATGATGCTATTTTCTTCTGTTTCAATTCTTTCATTTTAAAAATCAGGATGGGGACAGTTTTCCACTTGATGATGTATGAATACTCACTAGCAGATTTTACTGTGTTATTTTGTCAAATACTGCTTCTGACAATCACATATGTGCTACTGTCCTTCAGCATCTTGATTTCCAACTCCATGCTGATTTTTTTTATCTTTTGTTTTCATAAGGTTTAGTTGCAGATGCACCTGGAGTTTTGCCCTATTTCTCCAAAGGTAGTTTCTGGATATGAAATTCACATCCCCAGCTTCCCATTAAAGGCTGATGTAGAAAAGCCCCAGTGTAGAAAAGCCTGAGCCAGCATGGAAAATAAGCAGGAAAGGAGTGGGATGGCTGGAGGTTGTGAGTCCTACAGTGTGAGACACACAAACCCCACAGCCCCACGCTGTGCACTGTCCAAGGCAGCCATGGCTCTGCTCAGGCCCAGCAGAAGGGCTTTGAGGAGCCTGGCACAGGCTGTTCCTGCCCTGCATTTGTACCTGGGAGATTGCTCAGCCTTCCTCCTGAATTTAGCTCAGTCATTTACAAGTGAAACTGATCCAAAGTGAGGATCACCAAGCAGCTCCTCACTCTTTAACATCCAGCAGATTGGATGCTGAGTGAACACAGAGATTTCCTACAGACATTACAGATCAAATTCTTCCCAGAACAGCAGTCCTGAGCCAACCTGTGAGGCACAGCATGGACCTGTGGCCTTTTCCACGAGATACATATTTTAACCCTCCTCACAGTCATCCTATTCAAAATGTTTTCAAAGTGGCCTCCAGCCACAGTGGGTTTTAGGTTTGTAATCTCCATGTGTTAAAAACCATAACTCAGCACTGGATTCTCAGGGGCTTGGCTGCAGGGGCAGAAAGTCATTCTAGAGGAAGAGATCCAAAAATGTCAAAGGTGATAAGGAAAGAGATGAGGCTGGAGAGGTGGCAGAAACACACTCAGGCAGTGCAGCCTTGGAGCCAGACAAAGCTGGGGATGGAGTCCCAGGTTACAGTTCCACTGCAGCCTATCAGGGTGACCTTAGACAATTTTTCTATTTATCTTATGAAAAAAGGAAGAAATCCTACACTGCCATGGATTTGGTGAGTGGAAGGCACAGTGACACTCAGCTGAGCAGCACCCCAGACATGGAATTGGGAATTCCTGGTAGCTGTGAGCTGGGCTCCTTCTGGGCCAGCCAGGAGAATTGTTCACTTCCCAGCACAGCAGAGATAGTAGCATTACACAGCTTTTAGTTACATCAAGAACTCCAAATATGATGACTATTATTCTAAGCTATAGAAAAGCCTCCACTATTTCAAATGTTTATCTCAGCTAAACAGAATGCTTTGAAGTCTTTGAATCCCTATTTCTCAGCTAAACTATGAAGGCTTTCAAAGGCATCCATGGACTCAGGAAAGCAAAGAAAATGACAGATCTGAGCCCCCTCTCTACTTTTCAACATCCACCCTGTGCAATAGATTTAAACAAGTTGGAGAATCCAGGACAGCTCAAGAGTTCAAGTTTTGCAACTTGAAATTCCAGTGCATTGCCCTTCTATCTGCATTTCAAATTGTATTTACCAAGTACTTCAATTTTTTCTTTATAACAGGTTATTAATCTGACACATGATTTTGCAATACTTGTGCATTCAAATTCCTGCCTAGTTTAGCAGATACATCTGACCTTGCTATTATCCTTCCTTTAGGAGATTTATACAGCATTCCTGCTTTGGAAAGATCATTAATTAGCATGCCAATAGGAAAAATGAAATTGCCTGCCATCTCCTATGTAAATGCTTTCCCATCTGTTCCTTTCTCATTTCCTCTGCACAGACTCTACCAAAGGTAGCTTTAGTTTTTATACTGCTCTTAGAAAATAGTGCATTCATTGTTTTGCAATTTAAATCTGTTAAATTGTGTTGCATTGTGAAATGTGGCTCTATTAAAGTGATATATGGATTCATGCAGTCTCTCAGTATCTGAGCAACGTTCCAGCAAATTTGGTGGATGTCCTTTCCTTAATACCTATTACATCAGCTTAAGGTCTAAAGAATCAGAGTTTTATATTTTTTCATCCAAGACTTCTACTAATAAGAATTGTTTAAAAAATTATTCTATTTATTAATTAATAATAATTTATATCGGTATTCCTGTAACAGCCCAGTGAACACTTCAGGGGTTTTCACAGGGTACAGTAACACATTCCACAGCTTTCAGTTATGCTGTGATGAGACAATTTTAGTCTCAGGTCCAAACCAATGGACTGTGCACTCCTCCAGTGTGCACTGAGCACTCGCTTCCCAGTGTTATGCTCTCAAACCATGAGGAGCTCATGCAACACCCAGAAGAGCTCCTTGCACAATGCAAAAGGCCAAAAGTATCCATCCCTGTTCCTAATTTCTGTCCTCCACCAGCAAGGGAAGGGACCCACAAGGATCATCGAGTCCAACTCCTGGCCCTGCCCAGGACCATCCCCAAGAATCCCATCCTGTCACCAAGAGCATTGTCCAAACACTTCTTGAACCCTGTCAGGTTTGGTGCTGTGACCACTGCCCTGGGGAGCCTGTTCCAGTGCCCAACCACCTTCTGGGTGAAAAACCTTTTTCTAATATCCAACCTAAACCTCCCCTGACACAGCTTCAGGCCATTCCCTCAGATCCTGTCACTGGTCACCAAAGAGAAGAGATCAGTGCCTGGCCCTCCTCTTCCCCTCACAAGGAAGCTGCAACTGCAGTGAGGTCTCTGCTCAGTCTCCTCTTCTCCAGGCTGAAAAAGCCAGGTACCCTCAGCCAATCCTCACACAGCTTCCCCAAAATCAGTATTTTGTATTTGCTTTAGAAAGCAGACAGGATTTTCAGGGCTATGGAGGAGAGGGGGCCAACACAATGTCATTAAATTTAAAAGCAATGATTTTCAAGTAGAACATTATTGACAATGTTTCTGATTTGGAAGCTCAAGATTTTATCTGACTGCCCTCCTGGGCAGTGAAGCCTTGCATGATCACCACTGCAGGCTGCAGTGTGACTGTGGGCTGTGTCTTTGCTTTATGTTTCCTCTTTATTGCAGGTTGAAAACATTTTCCTGCTCACTTGTGTGCAACAAAGTTTTGCACCACATTCCCGATGAATTTTCTGGACATGGAATTTTAGAAAGTAATTAGCCAAATATATTACTGAGTTGTCTTACTCATAAATATCAAATAGCAACATAAAAGAAGCATATGCTGTTGTGGTTCTCCAACTGGGTGCCAGATGGCAATACTAAGATTCAGACAGAATCCATGCTAGAGTCAGTTGGGAATAAACCATCACTCAGATAACTTTCTTTGCAGTAGGAAACACAACTTCCAGAAAAACCAACATTTTCCATGTGTCTTTCAGCTCACATATTTCAGTTTTTCATAACAGCACTACTGAAAGAGAACCCTCTGGTTTGTCAGAATGTCAAAATGACGGCAAACATCTCCATGTGAGTCAACTACCCCCTGCTCTGTCCCTGTCCTGACAGTTTGTCACAGGTCAGATGCCCAGTGTCCCCATTTCCATTGCAGACCTGGCTCCCAGGTGTCACAGTCCTGCCCGAGGTTGTTCTGGCAGAACTGACAGCTGGCACAACACCCCTGTGTGTGTCCTGCCTGCCCCAGGGATGGGTCTGGCTGTGGGATCGAGCACTCAGCTCCTGTACCATAACGTGTTTGATTGCACCCATCATCATTCACTCCAGCACCTGAAACAAAGCTGGTTTAAGGGCACTGAAATATTTCCCTTCAGCCAAACAAAATGTCTTGCTTGTCAAATCAGAGATATCAGAGATTCTGATTTTCCAGCCAGGTGTACAGCACTGCCAGGGGAATGGGAAGATTCTCTGGTGTTTATACCTCCAGATAAGACAGGATGTCTTCTTGGGTGACAAATTTCAAGAACTGTAGGGTTTGACCCAGAGACAGGTAAAATAAAGGAGGAAAAAAAAAAACAAACCAACTTACATGATCCTATGGTGTTTTGTGAATTTTAATCATAAAAAAAATAGGAACTTGCAAAGCACTACACTTCAAAATAAGTTAAAAGCAGGAACCAAAAATAACCTGCAAGGGAAGACAATGTTTTTTAATGAGGTTTACTAAGCTTATTCTAGGGTGACATGTGGAAAATGCAGTGACAAGGCTCCCAAGCTTTGATCACAAATGTGACACCTCCTGGCCAGACAGCTTATCTTGTCTGGTAGCTGGCTCATTAAGCTACTCAGTATCACACTGGCTGAACCCAAATTCAAATTCTTAAAATTATTGGCTGAAGCTATGGATTTGGATTGTTTTGTAACTTCAGCACGGCATGATCTCTTCATGTATTCAAAACACTTCAGTGACTTTGAGTTTCCTGCCATTTGGAACTTCACTGCAGAGTTTTTGCACTGCTTTGTTTGCCTTTCCCTGTGCAATTTCTGCCTCTTCTTGCAGGTATCATCTTCCTAAAAGTTTAATGTCGTATTCAAGTTCATTTTTAACTTCTTTAAAGCTCTGCTTTTCCAGACTGAAGAGGGGAGCTCTGCCAGGTCCACACACAAACAATGTCACACCAGGTTTCTCCTCTTTCTTATCAGTGTTACAAGGAAGGTACTTTCTGCTGTTATTCATTGTCATTGCTTTCCTTGAGTGTTTAGCCACTTCCATTTCCTTTTCTCCCTTGAACAGACAGAGTGTTTTGTTTTGAATAAGAAACCCAGCAGAGAGTCTTCGTTAATTCAAAAGCCTTTCAATAAAAGGCCTTATATTTTAACTTCAGTCACTCTAGCCAAAGGCAACACTGGGAACTTCAAGGAAGAAGTACCTATTTAAGTTCTTAAGAATAACTTTAATCCCGTTTTTCCCTATCAAAGCAAAGAAGAAAACATTTTCATTTTGCAGTGAACAGATTATGTTTTTATGACAAGCTCATTAGAAAATGAGTCTGCTCATCTAGAATAGTTTTGTTCTGCATATCCTTGATTTCCTAAATTCCTTTACTTGGAAAACAGAGAAAATCTGACATGACAAAGCATCCGAGCTAGCTGCAGCCATCACATTCCAGTGATTGTCTGCACCATGCACTCACTCTATGGCTCTGAACATTCATTCTGCATAGAGAGGTGCAAATGTGTTGGGAAATCACATTTTAACATACCAATATAAATCTTCACCTTCCTTTTCACCCCCAAATACATGAGCCTTCAGTAGCTTTGGACCCTGGAGTCCTCTATACCACAAGGCAGCCTACTTTCAACACCTTGCTCCCAGCAAATAAAACAGAGGGATGGAGTTGTTGAACTTTCGGCATTCTAAGCAGGAAGCTGCTTCTTCAGATGTGCCAAAGAACAGGAACATGAAGTAATCTCAGATGGTGCTGACAGAGCCTCCAGAATACCTCTAGAATCACAGCAGTGGTGATCACAACACAGCATGTCCCACTGTGAACCAGTGCAGCTCTCAGGAGACACCAGGGTGGCCTGGAGGGAGACACAGGATCTGTAATGCTGCTACAGCAGAAGGAGGATGCTGTGTGGTGTTTTGGGCCATCTGCTCTCCTGGGTTGTTCTCTGCATGTCTCATGAAGACACAGCAAAGCATTCAAAGACAGCAGTGTCACCTTTCCTTCAAAACTGCACTGTGATTTTGCAGAAGTAGGGAGTAAAAATGACTTCTCCTGGATATTTTTGATTCATATAAAAATAGCATTGTATAGTGCCTCATACAAATAAAATGCATATTTTATATTTATATTTTATAGCTGGTTTCTTTCTTCTCTTTGCAAGTGTTTGCATCTGAAGAAGAAGGTTGCATTTCCAGAGCAGCACAGCACAAACTCAAGCCTAACTTTTCAGCCGAATGTGACTTCAGCACGTACAGACAAGAAAGCCAAAACAATTCAGGCTGACACCAGAGACTGAACTGCAGCATCCAGGACCTGAAAGCTTCCCTGGAGCTGATGCATGCTGTCCATGTAAGAGAGCATCCTTCAGCACACTCGTGTGTGTTCCTCGACACGTTATCACCTCTGATTCATCCCTTACAGCAACTGACACCAAAAAGTTTTCCTTCCGCTTAGGAGGTGCAGGAGGGATTCTTGTGCCTCTGATCAGACTCTCTGCACTGAGGCACACTGAGGAAAGATCAGAGATTATCTCTACTTTTATTTAACAGGCTGGGGATGTAGCCACAGTAGCCAAGACATCAGTTTTAAGCCACACCAGAAAGCCACAGCTGAGAAAGGACACTGCAAGGGGTATTCACTGCAGATGCCCCAGGAGAGTCTGTAAAATCCAGCACTGTGCAGTGGGGATGCCAGGCACAGGTAATCCTGTAGGTAACTGGGACTCCTGCAGAGGGAATGCAGCAAGGAAAGGCAGGTTTCCCTCCCCAGATGCCAGTGGTGCCAGACCTGGGTGCACCAACAGACCCTGCAAAACCTCATCCACACTCTGAAGGTTTGTCTGTCTGAAGGTTTGGCTGTCTGAAGGTTTGTCTGTCTGAAGGTTTGTCTGTCTGAAGGTTTGTCTCTCTGAAGGTTTGTCTGTCTGAAGGTTTGTCTCTCTGAAGGTTTGGCTGTCTGAAGGTTTGGCTGTCTGAAGGTTTGTCTCTCTGAAGGTTTGTCTGTCTGAAGGTTTGTCTCTCTGAAGGTTTGTCTGTCTGAAGGTTTGTCTCTCTGAAGGTTTGTCTGTCTGAAGGTTTGTCTCTCTGAAGGTTTGTCTCTCTGAAGGTTTGGCTGGCTCCAGACCAGCTCAGATGTGCCATGGCTACAGTCAGGGGCCAGGCTACTGGGAAAGGGGCTGTGTGAGACCATCTGGGAGAGGCTCCATCAGGGGCTGACCCCTTCACTTGGGAGATGCCTGTGCTGCAGTCCTTGCCCTGGGTGTGATGCTGACCCCATGCCTGAGCCTGGCCATGGGTCCTGTTGGTCCCAACCTGCTGACTGGAATTCTGGCTTGACTGTGGACCTATTTTATCCTACAGATATATCTGGAGACCTACCCTGTTGGCAGAGCCTGGCTGCCATCCCTGGGCCAGCTCTGCTTGCCCTGCTCTGCCCTGCACACCCCACTGACTCCCCAGCTCCCGGATGACTTTCCCTCCCTGAGAAAACCCCCTTTGGCTTCTTCCCAACATATCCCATCTAACAGGATCCCACAGCCACCTCCTGCTTAAAACAAGGGATGCATCACTTCAGGATGGATTCAGAAATTATCTAATACTGCATAAAAATAACTTCTATCTCTCAAAAGTGCATTTCTAGAATTCCCAAGCACCTACCAATTCAAATGGCCATTTACATAATACCATGGGGTAGTGAGACATAAAACCACTCATCATTTTTTCCTGCATTCAAAACTGCCTCAGAGGCTTTAGAAATTCACCTGCCTAGCACACATTCAAAGAAAATAATCTCACAGGTTTAAATATTGTATTTAAACTGAGCATTCAGTTTTATTTCCCCTTTGAATGGAAACAATAGATGCCAGAGGAAGGAGCATGAGAATGTCACATCACAAACCCTCCTCCTGCCTGCACTTCAAGGACAGCCAGAAACAGCTTGGTCCCCCACTGACCCCAATACTCACAGTCTGAAAAGAACAATCACAAGCCCTCAAAGCGAACCAAACAGCTGAACAACAAAGAACTTCAAAAGTATCAAATCAAACTCTTTTTCATAATGGCCACATGCAAATCAGAAGTCTTTGATACTGATGGTGATATTTAAATTCCCTTAAGCATTGTGGAGATCAAATTTCAAGTTCCATGAGCAGGAAATACTAAAAAAAGCATTCAACATCACCTCAGTGCCCCTGAATCCTCACATCTCACAAGACTCATTGTCCACTTCACTGCAGAGCTGCAATGAATATGGGATGAGGGGACTCAGTCCACCACAAATCCACCATCAGAAAACTTGCAGGTTTTAAACCGAACTGACTTCAGGAAATAGTTTCCCTTGAATCAACAGTGCCTAAGAAAAATAAAGAAAGCAGTACAGAACTGGTAGGGTCCTGCATTAACTCCTGTATCCTTCCAATGCTCCAGGGCAGACACTTTCCTTGTTCTTTACATATTTTCATATGCAAATGTACCATTATTTAGCAGACTGATAGTTCTGCAAACAAGCTACTCATCCAAAAAAATGCAATTACTTACAGAAGGGATAATTAATGTTCGTCATAATTTTGCCCACAGGCCTTTCTGAAATTAGAGCCTGTGAACTAGTTGTCATGCAAATATCTACCAGGAGACACTACTTGCCATTAGATCCTACCATTAAAATAAAATAAAAAAATTTAGACAGAAGACTAGAGAAGAACAAAGGGACATGGAAAAAACTGTCTTCCCAAGGACAGATGCAGAGCACATACCTCCTTCAATATAAACCTTCATCTTTCCTGCATCCATCCCTCTTGCTGTATGTAAATACAGACTCTGCATTTTGAACAGTTGTTTCATCCTAACATCATTATTGGTAACTGTTGAGAAGCCCAGAACACAATCTGTTCCTACTGAACTTTCCTTAATTATCACTAGATGTAGTCTTAATGGATTGCCTGGAAGTGTCAGTAAAAATGAGAGAAAGGACCATGGTTCAATGAGATTAAACTTAAATTAAAATCAGGGCCTTTATAAAGGATCTGAGGAAGACAGAAATGTTCATTCTTTCCTGGTTTTACACTTTTTCATTAAACATTAAACATGGCTTGAAAAGCAGATTGCACCACCTTTGAGTTCCTCACTCACTCACCCCTCAGGCTGAGCTTGCAAGAGAGGCAGTGAACACAACACTTACCAGGGCAATTTAAGGATGAGCAGGAGTTTCCACTCTCTCCAAAAGCCTTCCAAGCCTCACAATATAAAGTCTGAGAGGCAGCCACGATGCTGCATGCACAGAACAGAGGGATGGCAGTGCACACTTGCTCACAAAAGTGGGGGGGAAAGGCAAAGAAAGAGAATTTCTGAGCAGAAGCAGTACTGTGACTAATGGAGGCTGAGAGATCCAGAAGTGTGGAGTCGTGCTGTGGAGTCAGTAATTCTCAATCATCTGCAGACGTTTTTATAGCTAGAAAAATACATCCTAAACAGGTTAAACTACCCACTGTGACAAAAGCAGGCGCTGCTTGAAACAGGGATGGCTCATTTTCCCTCCTATACCTGTTACTTTCACTGGAGTCTAATCAGTATTTAATACTCCACCAAACAGGGCAGAAATGATGCTTTCCTGTTTCGTGTCCCTAGGCAGAGCTGTGATTAGTGACATTTTCAGGTTGCTGTCACATTTATTTCATTAGCATGAAGAAGCGTTGCAACTCTCAGAGGTGCTGTTTCTAGCTGCAAGGGCTGTAAAAAACCCTAAAATATGCCATCTAAGCAAAACCACTGGATTCATCCTCAATGTGTAGGTGGCTGTGAGACAACAGAGTGGGGGAAAGAGCAATATCTATTCTGGTGTCCTGAACAGATTCTCAGCTGTGACATTTCAACTCTGAACTGGCACAATCTCTTAATTAACTGTTTCACTTTTGATGAATTTTACAAGAAAATGGCAAGTATAATAATGATACAGTACCTAAATCCCTCACAGGCATTTTTCAGGCCAAATACTCTATTTATTGCCACTTCCCCTATGGCAACCTCCACAAGGCTATAATGAAATGCTAAAACAAAAAAAAGGTAGAGAGGATTATGCAGCGTTGGGGTGGGACTGGCCTTGCAGAGGGACCCCTGAGTGAGACCACACAAACCACATCTCCAAATTCCCACTACAGACCATGGAGATAGAGTCAATGTAATTAATGAAGTTCCAGGCACAGTTCAATTGATGAGGCATAGATTTCTGTCTTAGGGTGATGTGAATTCTGCTGACTTCACTAATTGATTCAACCATCTCCACTATCATGGGAACTGAGTGGGCTGGCTCACATTTTGATGCCTATGGTTCAGATTTCATCCTTAGGGTTTCTTGCAGTTGCCTAAATGCAGGTAAGGGCACCGTCCAACAAACTGTAACAAGGGCAGAGCTTCAGCTGCCTCCTGAGAAGGGCTTGCTTTTTGGAAGATGGCCTTTGCTATTCAATTGTTTAAATATTTTATGATGTTCATATTTCATTAATATCAAACTTGCCTGTCTGCTACTTTATTTTTTTTAAAATGCCTTTTTCATCACTCTTGGAGGTGCAGTCTAATGTTCTCCACTGGGAACAGTAAAACCAAAATTCCTCCCCTCAAATTTTCAGTCTTGTTTATCCCTGAAGCACAAGCCTATGCCAGAGTAGGTTAATGAGCAGAATTACAATTTATTGTGTGAAGATCTTCTAAGTGGCTTTCAAACTATCATCTGACCCATGCAAATTCTCCAAAAGGTACTCTTACATGCTTCACCATAAAATCTCTGAATCTGTCAGATTAAAGGTTTGTTGATAGGTTTCTATCATAGAAATATGGTTTGCAAGTGATCATTAAGTTTTGAAACTACTGCTCTTCCTTTTGAAACTACTGCTCTTTCTTAATTCTTATTGAAAATAAAGAAAATTGAAAAAAAAAATTCTTGTTATATTTGCCCAGCAACTGAGGAACACAATTGGGCTTTTTTAAACATCTGGATTTTTATGAATAGTGCTTTACATCAGGAAAGAGTTAGGTAATATGGTCACCCAAATGGTCCAGGGAAATGCATGGATAAAAGCTCACTGTTTATGAATGTTAAAATAGGCAAGCTCATCAAAAAACCTATTGAATAACTGTCAGGAATAGCACACAGCCACAGAATGGTGAGTCTTTCTGAGTTCTGCTGTTTTAACTCTATTCTCTAGGTAGTGCTCTGCTCTGGTTTTTCTTGAAACGTCTGTAGATAGAACACATTTTATCAGGTTGCAATGACATTGTTGCTCTTTATCTCCCTGCTTTGTCTGGAGCTGTGCCAAAGAAATGTCACTACATCATTTGCAGTGATGCATGCTCACATAAACTCCAGTGTCCCTAAAGCTTATCCTTTACAATCGCATGTGCAGGCATTAAGGACTCCTGAAAGAAACAGCAGAGTCAGTGCCTATGATTCTGAAAAGTAGGAATCTTCTATTTGGTGTCCCATGGCTTTATTGGAACCTGTTACTTGGGTCTCAGAATCAGAGGTTATTTTAAAAGCCACTTGTTGTTGTCTTGCCACAGAACAAGTAATGCTGTGCTTTCATTTGTTTGCTGAATAGGAGCTGTGGAGACCAAATACACCCAGAATGGAAAGACACATCTTCTCTTCTAAAAAAACACATGGGGAAAAGTTAAGCTTCTGGAAAAAATGAATAAATTTCAAATTTCCCAGCTATTGGGTTGATTTATTTTTACAGACCTACTGTCAGGGGGTGCTGCCTGTACATTATTTTTTTTTGGCCTGAGCAGTGTGTAATTTCTTCTGTGGGATCTTCAGGATCAGAAATTACCACTGGGGTGGAAGCAGGCTGCAAACTCACACCATTGGTAGGTGGTAGGGGCCAGGATAACATCAGTGTATTCTACATTACTGCATTAGGAATATGGACAATATCAGAAACTCATAAATCAGTATCTGTGTAAAGAAAAGCCACCAAAATATACTCTAATTCTAGCAGTACAAGGAGTATAACCCACTTCTAGGTTTGTTAGAGTTATCACTTTGAAAAAGGAACTAGAGGAAGGTGCTACAGGAGCAAATCTCTTTGAGAGCAGCATTTTCTATATCCTAACAAACAATCCCATCAAGAGCCCATCAAGAAGAAAGGCATTACTTGAAAGCAGATGAAAGCATGATAAATAACCTTGACTTTCTCATAAATTTTTTATGCTTAGTAAAGTACCAGAACTGTCACAAAAATACTTGGGGAAACCATTATATCCATTCAGTTTAATTAAATGCCTAACAATATTTAAAGAATTCACTGCCTAGATCCAGATGGTATGTGAAATATATTGGCTTTTATATTTGGAGTGATTGTTAAAAATACTGATTTTAATGAACCTTTCAGATATGTAAAACACTTTTAAAATAGTATTGATAGTAATGTTGGCACTTTTCTATAAAGAAAACCCAATTCACATGAGAAAATAATGAAGTCAAAGGTCTACCAGCTTAAAAAAACCACCTCAATCAAATATAGTTAATACAAATAAAAACCTTAATCCAAAATTATTTTTCCTTTTAGTCTCAATTGAGGTGGTAACTCCTTAGAGAAAGCAACTGAAGTAGCAGCTACTTCCCAGTCCCAGGGAGATGTTCTCTGATCTGACAATGTGGGCAGTGTTTAGTTAAGTCTAAATGGGAAGACACTGGAAGAGAAGACTGAGTACTTCACAGCTAGAAAATTCCTGGCACGATCTGGGAAGCTACAAAATAACATTGAATTTGCTGCAAGGACAGCTTGATTCTTCATTTTCTTTCCTCTCCTCTGTGGAGGGGGAGTTGTTGTGTTATTAATACGATGCTGTCCTTGGTCTCCTGGCAATGTCACTTGTCCCCTGCACCTCTTCCAGGCTGGGGAGCAAAGTTAATCACAGTTTACTCATAAAGAGTAACAGGCTGGAGGAGGTGGCCAGACTCACCAGTGAGGGCAGAGGTAACTAATGATCTGGAATATCAGAGACAGAAACAACTCTGTGCCTGATGAAGGCTGAGCTTCAAAAAGGGAAAAGCTTGAGCTCTCCACCTTCTCCTCCCTGGTGGGATTGTTGGCTGTTCCCAGAGTCACAGCTTCCCTGCAGCTCCCTAAATGTGGCACCTGGTACAGACAGGGCAAATGCCCAGACCCACACATGGGTACAATGGGGTGGAAACAAGGCTAAAAATCCCACAGCATCTCCAAGAAATCTCTGCCTGGTTCTTAGGGATTGGCATCAGAAGGTGGTGGGACACCAAGGATGGAGTTCAACTTGTGACTTAAAATACCTAAAATTAACCTGAAAATCATCTTTATTTCTCTAGGCACAATTGGCTGTATTGGCTAGATATGCACAGGATGTAATGGGAGTTTAGACACTCCTGCAGACACTGATATTTATGTGTCTTAATCTGTGAATTTAATCCCCCTGCAGAGCCTAATAATATTACCAAATGGACTGACAAATATGGCCTGGAGTGGCTTTCAGAGCATGCATCCAGGAAGACTGCAATGACCACAGAACTACCCTATTTCCCAATTCCTGTTACAATTCTGCAAGCAAATAGAATAAAAATCATTTGTGTTTAAAAGGACAGTACATTTTTTCCAACGATGACACCACATTGGAAGGATATATGATGATATTTACAACTACAAACCAGAATTACCTACTTAGCATTTCTTTTTCTAAAACCTTAGCACTTAGGCCACTGCAAAGGAGCTATGCTGCATCTGTATTTTGATTCCTTAGTTTTGCTTTCTCCAGTATGCTTTAAAATCTGCATTGGAAGTCACTGGGGTGAATACAAGGATGTCAGGTGAAAGTTTAATTAGCTTTGCATGTAGGAACTCAGATAAGATAATCCTTTCTGCCCCTAACATCTATAAATGTGATTATATTCATGGTGAATCATATGGTCAGCTACAGCACGGTGCCCAACACATACAGCCACATGCCAAAAGTTGACATACTGTTTGTGACTTACAAAATCTCTTGACTTTGAGGTTACTTCTTTCATATGTAATTGGATCTAAGGTGTTTCCTGTTATCTTCCCAAATCCCTCTCTGTACTTTCAGTACAATCTACATCTGTAAGCTGCAAAATGGATTTGATGCTGATGTACAATTTTTGACAGAAAACCTCCTGTCCCACTTCTCAGACTTTCTTACAGAAATGTAAAACGAATATTCAGAGAATGCCTTAAGTCAACAGGATTAAGGACTGTCAAGCACACTGCTTAGTCCTATCTACGTGCTAAGGATTTTATTGTACTTCCAGGAGAATATTTGCACTGGCAGTTAGGGATGTCTCTAGGGTTTAGCTTTTTTTTTCCTCTTTAATAATAGCTAGGGAGGTAAAAGAACTGCCAGTTGGGATAAGAAATGGAACTCCTGCCTCCCCAGCTCTCTCACTGTCAGTTTAATTGAGTTCATTGCATAACCTTTAATCTGACATCCTTTACACTCAGCAGTGCATTATTTTACCAAGCCTTTAATTATCAGTGTGTACCAGTGCTGCTGACTGGAACACCATGACCAGGCATTGCAGTGCTCCCTGGGGAAACCCCCCCAGTGCAGGGAGAGCTGTGGCTTGGAGAGGCTCAAAGGGAAGATGGGAAGGTGAAGCAGGGAAGGAATTTCACTTTTAGGGGTAGAGGAGTCAAAGGAGGCAGTGGATTTCAGGAGAGGAAAAAAGCATGAGAGCCACCAAAGAAAAAGAAGCACTCAGAAAAACGGGAAGTGTTGGAGAAACAGGTGGAAAACATGGAAAGATAGAGAAGATATAGAAATTATTAATAACAAACAGATTAAAGAAAAGCCTGGCAGGGACAATCCTAAAATTAATAATCTTACCATGTGTGGCAGAAACAGAAGGTAAATGATGCAGACTCTGCTCCAGTAAGATTAAAATCTGCATTTAATTCAGACACACATGGAGGGGTGTGGGAAGCACCTTCTGCACTTTGGTACTCTACAGCTCTGGGGTGAGTGGGGAAATAGGACTCAGAGTGGTGTCTGCTGGAAAGATACAGAATATAATGATTTTGAAACACCTCAAAAGATAAAAAATAGAAGGAAAAATAAAAGGAAAAAAATCCTCATGAGAGATTAAGAATAATCCAATAAAACATTTTCAATATAAGTAGTGGGGATTTTCTAAGAAAGATAATTTCTGTGTTAATATTTCAGATAAAAATCAACATATCGGAAAAAAAATCACAGTGAATCAGAAAGTTTCCCTTTTTTCTACCCTCTTCCTAATCTTCCCTTTTATTTTGTCCTCCCTTCTTCCTCTCTTTCCCTCTTTTCCAATAAATCTGAAAAAAGGGAAAAAGGCACAAACCAACATTTTCTCAGCTCCATAGAGGTGATAGCAGAGAGAAAGGAAAGAAAACCAGAACAGTGGAAAAAAACCCACTGTGGTTATTTTGGAAAAGATATAAAACTTTACAGCCAACTCAAGTTAAAAGGATGGGAAAGGGAGGGAAAGAGAGGGAATTTCTTCTCCACAACAAAGTGCAAGTGACTTCCTTTATGTGTTTCCATCCCACACAAACAACCTATTTAGAGACAAAAATAAGGCCTAATTTATTAATAAAAGAGAGCAAATCTGCTAATATTATATCTGTGTTTCATTAACATGAAGCAGCACAGCTGCAGATCTTACAATTTACTCAACATCGAAGGGTAATTTTGTAGAGTGAATTATGTATTGAATGTTTCTACCTCCATCCAAAAGGCCAGTTTGTTCAAGGATGAAGAATAACACAGCAGGAAATTGACAAAGCTTTTATGGGATGCAATAACAAGGAAGGATTGCATTGACTTGGCCACATTCAGAGTCTGAGTTTATAAAGTAGTACTGGGCTGTGAAAGAACAGGACGAAAAAAATTTAAAAGTCCAAAACTCTGCTGAATGTTTCATACATACAGAGGAAGCTGGGAGAAGGAGGATCTAACAAGGTCTCCTGGCCTGCCAGTGCTTGTGTCCTAATCTGACAAAAGAGAGAAAGTCACCAGGAGAAATGCAAGGTCTCAGAGTCCAGCTCTCCAGGGCAGGGACCATCTGTCTGCTCTGTGTTTGTACAGAACCAAGCCCTCTGGGGTCTTTGTTTAAAAAAGTTTAAAAATTATATTGGCCTTTACCTGAAGGTAATTTAG
This sequence comes from Chaetops frenatus, assembly GCA_013400775.1. NCBI lineage: Eukaryota > Metazoa > Chordata > Aves > Passeriformes > Picathartidae > Chaetops > Chaetops frenatus. The sequence continues at coordinate 1,617,599 of VZTR01014615.1, read as the reverse complement.
AGGGTGTATTTTGGGAATACCAATGGGTAAACAATGACCTTGACTGTTTTATTAAGATACCATGCTCATGGACTAATGGTTCTGGCAGCCAAGATTTTCCTGTTCTGGAAACATTTGCATTTAACCAAAGGACTTGCCATTTACTGGGACTTCAGGCTCTGTAGGAGTACAACCCAAGCACAATGGTGTTATTGTCTTTTCCAATCCTAATTAAATACCACTGTCTCATTTGACCATGAAAAAATTGCAGATTTCATCCTTCTCAGCTGTTACTACCAGAGATGGAGAGAACTGGAAGAAAAACATCAAAGAAACAAGACCTGACATCTATAAACTGGAGAAGAAAAACAGAAGTGTTGTGTAGTGTGAGATGCCTTTATCTAGCTGCCAGCTTCTTTGATGAGTTCACTCAGAGCATTTACACTGAACTGAGGCTGGGGGTTTTGTTTCTTAAATTTCCCCTTCACTCAAGTCAGACAGTCTCAGTGCAGCTCCCACTTGGGCCCTGCTCATCACCAGAGGAAGAAAGAGGGAAGGAAGGAAAAATCCTCCCACGGTCCCAATCTGGATTTATGAGCCATTGCTCTTCTTTAAGCAGGCAGCTGTCAGAAATGCTGTAAGGTTTCTCTCCTTCTCCTCCCATCGAGACAGATGCTGACCAGCACTTAATGCATTCAAAGATGTTAAAAACAATGGGCACTATAGTGGAGCTGGAATATAATTAAAGTCCCCAGACAAGGGAGAGTTCCTCTTTGTGTTGTAAATTGCTATCTTGGATGTTGTTTTTAAAGATGATCAAGTACCTTCAAGGCTTTGGAAGTCACAGTGGAAAATGTGTTGAAAGCCAATATAAACATGGGTTAAAAATATCTGTAGTAGAAAGCACAAGGATGAATTTGTCTCACCACAACTCTTTGCTTAGAAGAAGTAATTATGCCGAAAGATACAAAGTGCTCTCATGGAAGTTACTTTTTAAAATGGTTTATAGTTTCTAGGGCAAACAA
>VZTR01014615.1:1588478-1607038 GCA_013400775.1 Chaetops frenatus | reverse complement strand
GGGTAAATCAGCAGGGAAAATGTGATGAGACTACTGAGACCCAGGAACAGAACCAGCAATGGTCCATTCCTATCTGAGCACCTTCCCTTTGAGGCCAGATTATGCCATGTTGTGGTTTAACCCCAGCCTGGTGGGATGAGGAGGAGAATCAGAAAAAATGAAAAGACATGGGCTGGGATAAGAACAGTTTAATAACTGAAATTAAGTAAAATATAATACTAACATAATAGTAGTAATAGCAATAACAATAATATGAAGAAGAAGAAGAGAGAGAAGTAAAACCTAAAAGAAAATAATTGTATATAATACAATTGCTCACCATCTGCTGACCAATGCCAAACCCATCCCTGAACCATGATCAGCCCCTCTCCTGGGGAACTCACCCAGTTTATATCCTGAGCATGGGGTTCTATGGCTGGAATATCCCTCTGGCCAGTTGGGGTCACAGCTGTTCTGGCCATCCTCCCTCCCAGATTTTTTTGTACTTCCTCCATGGCAGAGTATGAGACACTGATAATTCCTTGGCTTAGGGTAAGCACTACTTGGCAACCCAAAACATCAGTGTGTTATCAGCATTATACTGAATCCAAAAAACAGTCCTGCACCAGCTACTGAGGAAAAAATGAATTCCAGAACACGCTGACAAGAGCTTTCTTGTGTATCATATTTGTGTAGGGCTGTCTGTACCTCACAGCTGACAGGAAACTAAACTACTTCTGTCATTTCTTTATTTCATTTTCCAGCAATTTTCCACCAGTGTATGTGGGAATTTAAAAGAGTGACAAACTCATTTTGGGTTTGTGTTGCAAACCTGATCAGTCAAGGTTTTGCTCACACACCACAACTGTCTGAAGAGATTTGGCAGAGGCCCGAATCCAGCTGGTGCTGGATGGGGCTTGGGCAAGTGTTGCACCTTCCAATTGACCTGATAAACTGGCAGCCTTGGATGGCTGCATTTTGTCTAATTTGCAAGAACTGCTACACAGAGATTACTGGAATCAGAAATTCTGGCTTTCTGGAGTCTTTGTTTCTACAGGTACTTGATTTTGTATTTGGATTCTTCTTGATTAAATTTCTTGTTTCCCTAATCCAGAAGACACTATGATTAGAAACCTAGGGCTAGAAATCATTTGATACTAGATTCCATAATAGAATACAGGAAACAAAACTATACCTATGACAAGCACTTTCCATCCTGCATTTCCCCTTATGAGCACTGGATTTCACAAAGGCAGGACTCCTCTCTTTCCCAGCACATTTTTAGAAAGCATGAATAATATGGATCAATATTCATAAAGAGTTTATCTCTAAATATTTCTACATTTCAAGTTATTTTTCTGCCTGCTACAGATAGGTATTTTGCTATCTATTTTTTACAGTTCTTTCATCCTTTCTCTTGCCCACTGACTTGGTCACTTCCTGCATCTCTACCCTGTCTATATTTCTTTATCGCTTTAATTCTTCAGATGTAACCTTTAAAACTGAGCCTTTGTATTTCTTAACATCTCAGAGTGACATAGAAAGCAGCAGAATCAGTAGAAGTTTATTTTGAAGTTTCAACAGAACTATCTGGAAATTTTTTAACATTTTTTTTACACAAAAATTCTAACACATTGCCTGCACTTCACATATTGACAGACAACACAGATCCAGCAACATCAGCTCAAGGGAAGCCTTAGGAACAAATGACTGATTTGAGAAAAATGAAAAAGCTTGTGGCAAGGACAATTCTCCAGGTCACAACTTGCCTCCCAGTAGCTACTTTTCCATGGTAAAACTTCACTGCCCAGTCTGAAGGGGTGACCCAGCCATGCTCAGAGAGGAGAGGCTGACATTCTATGACACGAGACAACTCCCAGGGTTTGAGACAGAAGACCAAGCACCTGTAAGGAGAGCTCAAGGTGATGCACTCCCCAGGAGGCCTCACCCAGTACCTGCTCATGGGTGATGCAATGAGCACCAAGTGTTTCATGGAGAACAGGGCTGATGAGCTGAGGGTCCCTGTGAACAGGCCTTTGGGTGGATTGTACCACACAGGTCATGATCTCCTATGTCCTATAATTTTAGGGAATTATTTGGCTCCAATTCCCTGGTATTTGACTGCCTCACCATTTGCAATGTATTTATTCTCTTCAGCATGGAAGGAACTGATATTTACTCTTTAAAGGCTGAAAAACGAGCTGAGAAATTAAGTGCCAATCAACACTGTCAAAACACCAAAATGAAGCACAAGGATTAATTTACTCACAATTAGCACTAGCCTGGCCTGCAGGAGTACCTCTATTAGGTAAAAGAGAGACATGGGAGCTGTAGGCCCCTTCTTGCAGGACCTGAGCAGACCATTCCTTTGAGTCTTGGCACTTGTTCCTTCTCCTTGCTCATCTCAATGATGCCCTTTCAACACACACTCTGGAAAAGCCTTTAATGTGCACAATTATTGGAAAGAAAGCAGAAATCTCAGAGAAGAAAAGACGTGCAGAAAAGTGAGTAATGATTTCGTGTAGCTTTGATTTATTGACTAGTGGAAATGATGTATATATGGTTATTTAATGCCTGTGGTTGGCTGAGCAAATTTGTTACCTAATTCAGAGTGCTTAATGCTGAATGGTCATTATGTTGCTGTAGGCTTAATTACCTGGTGGGTGGACTATGGGTTTTAATATAGATGGAAGTTTTTTCGGTTTTAAGAAGCTGATGTTTTATTAATTTGCCTCTTTTTTGCATACTGTCTCCATAATGACTATAAAAAATGTCAGAACACACTGAAGTCTTCCTGTCATGGCCTTTTTCAGTAATAGCCATTTTATTTTCTTAGAATATTCAGAAATATTGTCTCTGAATCCCTGTCCAGGCATAGTTAAAAAAAAAAAAAAAAAGGATTCTTGAATGCGTTTATGTCATCAGAGCCTTTCATATTTATATTTAGTTGATACCTTTTGAGATTGGCACTGAGCTGATTTGCTGGTGGAGTGTCAGCCCATCCAACAGACACTGCTCTGGGGCTTAGGGCATGTCCAGTACAAGCCAGGTGATGAGCTGGATGAGTTGACAGCCCCCTTTGCTTCCTGATTTTCTTGTTTCTATTTAAGTGTGTGACTCAAACCTGCAGTATTTCCACAATGACCCATGTCCCCATGGCATTTAAGGGACAGTCACTCAGACTGCAGGTGGTTTGTGATTTATGTCTGAACAAATGGAGCTATTCAATTTACCCTGCATCCAAGACTTCATTACATAAATCCTGAACTAATCTCCTCTTTGTCAGAAATTAGACCCTTAGCTACCTATCTGGGGAACATTTACCTTTGAAGCAGTAGGAAGCAGCAACTTGGAATAAAATTTTAAGCTGCTGAGGTATTTGGAAGGGTCTAGAAAACAGCTCAAGGATAATTTCTCCCTCACAAAGGCAGGCACTAGTGCATCTGATGCAGTGTCCCCACAGGTGATGACCACTGGTTCCCCCATTTCTCAAAAACATCCCTAGCTGGCTCACAGAAGCCACAAGGAAGACCTATGGCATGTGAATACATTTGTGCTTTATTCATCAGAAACTTTGCCCTTCCATAACCCAGTGACTCCCCTCATCACAACCCTGAGGATGAAAAGAGCACACTGTTAAGATTCTAAAATCCATCTGCATCTCCTCCCCACAGCACTCAGGACAGCATTGTGTCTCCTCACCAGCTCTTTCCAAGGGAGAACAAAAGCAGAGGGAATGTCCCCATCTCCCCCAAGGCTGGCCTGTGCTGGGCAGCAGGGAGGACCAGGACATGCACCCTGGAGGCACAGCAGCAAGATGTGAGAACAGTTTCTGCATGGAATTAACCTCTTCACAAACATCTCTCCACTGGCTCCACACCACTCCTCACTGCTGGCCTTTGCCTCAGCAGGTCCCAGTTCCATGTGTGGCTCCACACTGGCTAAGTGAGCTCTAAAATATCAAAAGATTTTTAAAAATGCTGTTCCTTTTTATAACGTGTCATTTCAATTATTACTATGTATAATTTAGCATTATGTATTTGCCATGAGTGCGTCTCGTAGCAATTATTTTGCCACTGTAGACATTTCCTATTACCTGATGTAGACATTTTCTATTACCTGCTCCTCAGTGTAAGCCACTCTTAACAGTGTAAAAGGTGTCAAGAAATCCGAGTTCTGGCCCATGGGGTTTCTTGGAAAGCACTGAAGTGGTTAATTTATACAGCTCAAATAATAATCAAAGTGCTTTGCAACAGGGATATCATATAAACTCTCCTCAGTGCAGGTAGTTAATTGACTCTTGCAAATTTTACTTGCCTGCTCAGCTGGGATGAGTAATTATTTTTGATGGACGAGTAAATTGCCATTAGTATTTCCATTCTGCTAAAGCTGGGAGATTAGTCTTCGTGGCCGAGCTGATAAATTTCCATTACAGTTTTGCAAGTCTGAATGAGTGGATGTAGCTGCACTTTCAAAACCAGACACAAAATCTGTCCTGATAGGCACAGCCTCAAGCCTTACTCAAACACAGAGCCTCTTCAACAGGCAACAGGAGTGAATCCTACAGAAACACCCACACCTGCTCTGCTCAAGGTCTTGCTTGGTCTCTGCTGTTTGATAAGGACCAGTCACTATCTGATATGCTACACAATCTGAGTAACACACCATGAATACACACACCAGGACTGTATTTGCTGTGCACCTAAAGCCCCCTGTTTACTTCATTCCCATATGAGGCTTGACCTCATGAATCCCATCTCCTCAAGCTGCCCTGAGCTCTCTCCTGGAACGCCTCTCAAATCATTGCTGCTCTTTTCCCTGATTTCAACGCTAATTCCAGGCACACAACACCCAGCTGAACCCCAGCACTCCGTGGATGTGGGATACAGCTGGGCCACGTGTCACAGGGTCTGTGCAAGGCTGGTGGAGGACACAAAACCTTCCATAGAACAGGCAGGAGAGGTCATGGGCGAGGAGCTGATTGCAGGAGAAAGACTCGAAGATTGCGTTAGTCGTCACAATTCTTCAAGAAAAAAGTTCTTTGAAAGAAACTTTTGGCTTGAGAAATAGTAATAAGGACCAGTTCTTAGAACTACACAGACAATTGAAAGGGAAGGGGTGTCACAGCCCAAAGTACCTGGGAGAACTGACATTGTCTGAATTTGATTGCAGTGGGTGTACCTGCCCTCATTGAGAAACATTCTCCAGCAGCCTCCTGCCATGCAGAGAAGTCTGCCCTGAGCTTCCAACATTGCCACCAGCATTCACAAGCTTGGAAAAAAAGCTTTAAATAAACTGCACAGTCACATCTGTGCCCTGTGCAGCAGAGGGCACACCACAATCCCTTGCTAAGGCAAATTCACACTCTGGAAAGGATTGTTTGCACAAGCAGGTGAGGTGAGGGAGTCAACACCCTTGTCCCTACACTGAGTTCCTCAGCCCTCCTGCTGACATTCCTACACCAACAGGTCCAGGTGCCTACTGTAAGGACTCCCTGTGTCCTCTGATAAAGGAGGGTCAGCTGCCTGCACTGGCAAAAAGCTCTTGCTGCATCTTATTCTGGAGGGTTCTTCCAAGAGACCTTTTTTATAGAGTCCTTACAGCCCTTATGTTCTCTAAGATGCTTTTCATGCACTCCATGTTTCTTTGTTCTTCTTTGTTAATAAGGACTCAGGAAATCACTGCCAGGTTTCTCATACCCTTATTAACAACTGGATGCTGTGACATTGTTTAATTATTAAATAAACCTGCAGTCTGAAAGTATCTGGAGACAGAAGAGGACAAAAAATAGTGCAATACTTTTATAAGATGCACTGAGAAATGGCAAGAAAATCTGCCTAGCAAAAAGCCTGATCAGAATATGATACAAAAATGGAGGTATTAGCTAGATGTTTTAAACTGATTTCACTGACATTTATAGATGCAGTAGAATATATGTGAGAAAAGATTATTTGGAAAGTATTTAAAACATAAATTGTAAAGCACTTTATTTGAGGAGGAAATTACCAGTAATTTTAGCAGCTCCAACTTCTGTCTACAGCAAAAATAACTAAAATAAAACAAAATAAAATAGAATAAACATCCCCTTGGTAATAATGACATTTTCTCTTCCCTTTCTGTAGCTTTATTCAATTGTGGTTTATATCAACTGCAATTCTATCCTTCTGTCTTAGAAAGATGCAGGCTCACATGATTCAATATCAATGTCCTGGCAGATAAAGCACAATATGGGGCACTAAAGCTCAAAGGAGGAAATGAACCTTTCATTTGAAGCTAAAATGGTTTTTTTTCTCTTGTGTCGCTGTAGGGTGATGCTGTGCTACTCCCAAAGCACAGGGGTGCAAGCCCAGAAACAGGCACAGCACCAAAAGTGGTTTTTTGATTACATGGGACAAAAATGATGACTGTTTCTGCTGACTTTTAAAGAGCATCAGCACACCTGCCTGCTGTGCTTCTGAAAAACCTCCCTTCAAGTATTTCTAAATCATAGCAAGGCATTCCTGTGAGGAGTGGCTGAGGGATCTGGGGGTGTCCAACCTGGAGAAAAGGAGACCCAGTGGGGGACTTATCACTCTCTACACCTCCCTGAAAAGAGGATGTGGGGAGGTCAGGGTCAGTCTCTTCTCCCACATAAAAGGCAACAGGCCAAGGGGAAATGGCCGCAAGTTGTGCCATGGGAGGTTCAGGTTGCATATTAGGAAGAAGTTCCTCACCAAAAGGGTGGTTAAGCACTGAAACAGGCTCCCAGGGAAGTGCTGGTCACAAGTCCTGGAGGTCTGTAGATGTGGCACTCCCCATGGTTTAGTGGTGCTCTTGGCAATGCTGGATTGGACTTGGTGGTCTTGGAGATCATTTCCAACTCCAGTGATTCTACAGTTCCACAGGGATACATTACTTATTAACTGCAAGGTGATGTGAACAAGAGTGTTGATGAAATTTCCATCAAACACGTGGAAAAGAGGACACAGACATCCCCTGAAGTTACTGGCTTACTGTTAAAAGAAAGGGAGATCTTTTGATTTCCTCTTACCATGGAAGGAATCTGCATTCTCATCACATCACAGATGCAACCTAAGCAAGTGAGAGCAGTCCCAGGCTCTGAAAGCACATGCACTCTCCCACCTCCACTACATTTCCTAAAGCCACTAACTTTCATATTTCTTTCACCTTGTGAATTCTCCAAACAACCACTCACATATCTTTATTTTGACTTAGCAAGGTAAGAACTTATTCAGCCACACCTGCCTGAGGGAATTGATCATCTGGCTTAAGGCTGCAATTCAAGACATTCTCAGAACATAAAAACACAGCAATATTTTATCTAACACCTTTTCCAGCAATCTATGCAAATATATACATTGCTCCTTGGGTTTGGTTTTTTTTTTTTTTTTTTTTCAAATTTTATTGCAACCAGGCACAGCAAACTATCACAGTGACATCAGTGGCATGAAGAGATACAATCTAATAAATGTGCTGGATCAGAATTGTTCTGACAAGGTTCAGTGTAATAAATATATGAGGAAAACAACACCTTGTTAACCACCAAAACACATTCCCTTATAGACACCAAGGCTTAGACTGGCTTACAGACAGCATAAGCCCAGCAGGATTTGACAAAGCATTGAGAAAAAAGATCATTAGTTTTTCAGAGCCATAAATCTCATATATCCAATTTTTAAACCACTGACAAAGTATCTCCATTGAGTGACTGAGTTTTTCAGGTCTAGTGGCAAAACTGCAGGAATTACAAAAAGGACCCCAAAATGCCAGTTTATTTTATGATTTATTATTTAACTTTTAGCAAGATTATTCTCTTCCTGAACTAAAGGAGTGCATCTCTGGTCATGCTGGCAGGTAGAAAATGAATACTATCAATTACTAAATCAAACCAACAGGTTAGAGACCACCCAGAAAAGGAATTTAACGTGGCATGTGAGGGACACCCACCCATCCCAGTGAATGTATCCACCAATTTCAGTAGAGCTAAAATTAATGCCAGTAACCAGCTCTAACAACAAGTAAAAGCAGAAAAGCCAATATATCACGGAGAGTATGGGGGATAGGAAAGGAATGACACTGGGATTTGCTCAAGTGACTGTCAATTGTCTTGAGACTAAACCCTCATGGATGAGGGAATGACGAAATGTCCCACAAAAGCCCAGTGTAAACACAGGTAAAATGATGCACAAAGAAAAAATGACCGTAAAGTTTACACAGAGAATGATGGGGTTTGAGCAATTAGCACTCAGGGGGGAGAGCCTGGGTTAAAACACACAGAACTATGAAAATGTCAGTGCTGATCAGCATCAGTCAAGGATGCAAGTCAAATGCTGCAGATCATTAGGCAAAAAACAGGGAGCAGACCAGAAAAAACATACAGGAGAAGGATCTAAACAAGGAGGTGTGGACTGCAAAAGGTGAGCAGGGAATGCTTGTTTATTCTCTCTTCCAATACAGTAATTGTGCAACACAGCACATAATGTCCTAAAAAGTGACATGCATTCAAAAGCTAATGGACAAATTCATGAAAGAAAAATTAATTTAGGACTACTTAAAGGATGGAGAGCTCTGGTTTACGAAATTGCTGGAGGCTACAAAGATGTACTTGAAAATAGCGAAGAGCATGTTTGAGGAAATTTGAAAGAAGAGGAAATTTGAAAATCTGTGAATTTCAAAATATTTGGTTAATATCTATCCAACCAAACCATAAAAGACTGTGTTTTTACAGTATTCTTTTTATAATTTATTAATCAGACACTGAACAGGAAAAAAACTGCAATCATAATTTGCAGAGGATCTAGATACAGAAATGTGTTTCGTGCTCATTGGCAAAGACAAACACACAGGAGACGAGGCTGATCTGAAACCAGCTTGAGAATAGAAGAAAGGGCCAAGTTAATTGGATAAATTTATTTTAATTGCTCATTGATCCAACCCTAGCAATGCCATAGTACAGCATTCTCTTACTTCCTCTTACTTTACTGTGGGTACTCAAACAGTCTGATGTAGAGTCATGATCATCAAGGGAATAAGTTGTTGGTTAGGCTGTTTTATTCCTTCAGGAAAAAAAAAAAAGTTAGCTAGCTGTATTCTAATGCCTTTAGCCCTTTTTGTGCTTTATGCTTGAGTTCTGGATTGTCACAGCAACAGATAATCCAGAACTTTACCAAAGTGATCAAAATGTATGACATAGCAGTGTGCTACTTAAAATGTCAGTTTGCTCTGTTAAATCATCCTTAAGCTCTAACAACCTCTCTTCTCAGCAGAAAGCTCTAAAAGTTGTTCATGTTTTGCATTATAACCTTGCTAAATATCACCAGGCTTAGAAATCCAAGAATATCAAACTACCAGCAGCACCCTCATTCATATATCATAGAAACAGAATGGTTTGGGTGGGAAGGGACCTTAAAGACCATCTAGTTCAACCCCTCCTACCATGGGCAGGGACATCTTCCACTATCCCAGGTTTCTCCAAACCCCATCCAACCGAGATTTGAACACCTCCAGGGATGGGGCAGCCACAGCTTCTCTGGGCAGCCTGTGCCAGGGCCTCCCCACCTACTCAGTAAAGAATTTCTTCCTAATATCTAACCTAAATATAACATCTTTCACTTTAAATTCTTTTCTCTTTGTCCAATCACTCCATTCTCTTGCAAAGAGTCCCTCTCCAGCTCTCTTGTAGCCCCTTGAGGCACTGCAAGGGGCTCTAAGGGGTACCCAGAGCCTTCTCTTCTCCAGGCTGAACAACCCTTACTCTCTCAGCCTATTTTCACAGCAGAGGTGCTCCAGCCCTCTGAGCATTTTTATGGCCTCCTCTGGGCTTGGTCCTTGTCCTTCCTACGTTGGGGGCCCCAGGTGGGGTCTCATGAGAGCAGAGCAGAGGAGCAGAATCTCCTCCCTTGACCAGCTGGCCACGCTGCTTTTGATGTGGCCCAGACACGGCTGGGTTTCTGGGCTGCACACACCCACTGCCTGGTCACACTGAGCTTCTCATCCACCCACACCCCCAAGCACCTTCACTCAGGGCTGCTCTCAACCCATTCCCCATCCAGCCTCAATTTGTGCTTGTTTGCACTTAAGGATTTTGCTAGATAGTGGCTCACAACAAAAACTCTTTGCCTTGCTGCACAAGAGCCATAGTTCTAAAATTGGCTGGGCAGATGACAACTCTCCATCCCTGATTTTGTTTCATGGAACCCATGGAGAAAACATTTTTGGTTTAGCTCTTTCACTGCTAGCCAAGCAGTAAAATGGGACCTTTTCCAAGAAAATAGTCATAGGAGTTACCCCTCAAAGCTTTCTCTCAGTCACTCTCTTATTTTCATAACCCCCAACTCAACATATAATACAATGAAATATCCTCTTTTTAGTGAAAAGCATGAATAGTTCTAAAATACTGATCACAAATATGTTGGTAGGTAATTCTGTGGCAGGGACAGGTGGTTACCTGATGTTAGAGGATGGCGTCGAGCAATGGAGGATCACTCGTCTCATTTAAAGAACGAGATTTCTTCAAAAATGGGTATTTATAACCTCCCATTTCGTTAGTAAGCCTTTCATCTGCAGGTGTTTAGGAATGCCTCCTTGGCACTCAAACCAAAGGACAGCACGAGCAGCACTTCTGTCATTGTGAGAAGCAGCCCTGACTTCCACACCCTGCCCCTGACTCCTTGGGACCTTATTGATAGCACCTACACAGCTCTTGTTTCTGCATCTCTCTTCTCTACCACCATAAAATTCCTCTGAAGCACACTAAAAAAATCCTTTTTGGACATAGCACATAGCCTGTACTTTCCATAGCAATGAAATCTACAGAAAGAGTCTGCTGAAGATAGCCCAGGAGAATTTCCAGTCCCTTACAGCTTAGTTTCCCAACTACTACTGACACGTTTGTCTGCTCTGTTCTGAATTGTTCTCTTCACAAAAAGTACTCCATATTCTTTGCTGAAGTCATATATAATTAAACAGTTTCTTCTAAAATCTAAACAACATATTATTGTTGCAAATTAAAATTTCTCAGTATAAAATTTTATTACAAAAAGAGTCTTTTCATAGATAAGACACTTGAATTTTTTTCTCTTCAGTTTTCTCTTTTTTTCAATTAAAGAAGTACATTTTTTCAAATTTCTTTCATGCTCCTCAACCCTTCTGAATTCATCTGGACTCCTTCCAGTTTCCCTAATTTCCCTCCAAGCGTTAGGCCCAGCATTCAATTTCAGACTTCTCCAGTACCAGATAGAACTGAATAAATACTTCCCAAAACTTAAATAGAACCTCAATATACCCTGAAATGAGCACCTGCATTTCTGCAGTTGCACACATTTTGGATCTATATTTAACTTGTCAGCAACAATCCATAAAAGCCACAAACCCCCTTTCCTGCAGCAAGCTGCTTAGCCAGGTATTCCCCATCTTGTCCCGGTGTCAAATGACTTTCCTTCCTAACTACAATACTCAGCATTTGTTTTTCTTGACTTTTATCTTATTGATTTCACACTGTCACTCACATTTATCATCATCATCTGAAATTCTATGCCTGTCCTCTTTGAAAGTGCTTGCAATTACCAATTTTGCAAACTTTAATTGTACTTCTTATTTCGTTATCCAAAATGCTTACAAAACAAACACGCAGGTGTAGTGCAAAAACTCTCCTACTCATTAAAATATCAGCCTTTGAAAGATGACTGCAAGCATGTGGAAATCTGTAGAAAGATATAGTCATTGTATTAAAAGAAAAACACACACACACACACACACAAAAAAAATCCTCAGTTCAGAATTTCAACAGTTCAAAGCCATTTTCCCCCAGTTCCTGATTCCAGCAGTGCTTATAAAAGAAACAGCTGAATGTAACCAGTTGTATGGGTCCTACAGTGCTCTTTACATGCTGACACACCTCTCCCAAGGGAAACTGGCATTTAAACAGGGCAAAGTCATAAATTCCAGATAGACACTAACATTAAATTGGAGTCCTGTTCTACTTGGCAGCCAAACACCTGCATCAATGCAGAGGAAAACAAGTTATCCAGCACAGGAAAATTGCCCATACAGACTGAACTATAATCTTACATCTAAATTGCTCAAATCTGCTTAAAGAAATGGTAGCCTGTTACTGATGTGTCTACTTCATTATTTAGCACAGGAATATAACTCCTCACCCTTCTCATAGGTACTGTCAGCTATCCACTAAAAAAAATTGCCAAGTTGAATGTACACCTATTTGCCAAAATGGTTTAGAAACCAGGGAGTTTCACTTCTGAGAAAAGTTGTGAAACATGACATGACTTTGCAAATACTGATCTTCCATTTCCAAATATTATCATAAGATGAATGCTCTCAATGTTTCTTTAGATTCTCTGAGCAGACTCAAATTCTTCTATAACTTGTCTAATCGGAGACACAGATCTCCCCATCACATCCAAAACACCATTTCAGGCATGAAGTGAACACAGTCTACCCATTTAGGGCCCTCTTACGAAGCTACAGTCCCACAGCATCTGGCAGACTGATGCAGTATTTATCCTCACCACTTTCCCAGCAGGTAAGAAATGCCATTATCCCTCTCTAACAGTGAAGGACTGGAAGCCCAGTAGATGAATAGCTGCCCATCCCTGCAGTAGAGCCCAGGATAATGAGTCCCACAGTTGGTGCATCCTGAGTCTGCTCACGAGTCCCCTGAGAAATTTATTTTTGGGTGAACCATCACTCAGACATAAAGTCCTGCTTTGGCAACGAGGTTTTGCACCACTGTGGCAGCCACCAGCAACATCAGATCCACAGCTGCCACTGGCTGTAGATCTCTTCTGTATTCACAGACTTACCTGTCAGCATAGTGTATCTGCTGTGTGTTCTCAGCTGCTATCTGGGTTAGGGTCACTGGAAAAGTGTGGCAGGATCTGATGCTGCTAATGCTGCAGATGTTTTCAGGAGTTACTCAAAGAGCAGTAAAACTCAGCCCACATCCCCGGTGTGACCAAAGAGAATATCTCATTTCAAAACATGTCCATCGGTTAAAAAGTCAGTTCAAATAATTAGCTCTTATTTAACACCATTTTCCACCCTTAATATCTCACTTTGTAGTGTTACATCTTAGAAAACCCAGCTCAGTGCTAATGCACAACTCCTTAAGCACTGCAGCATCAGTCTGGTGGAATGAGAGAAGTGTAACAGGCAACTTCTGCAGTTGTCATTTTTCCTAATGAAGAAAATACTCCTCAGATTGGGTTTGGCCTAAAGAACCTGCAACAATAACAAGTCACCTGCTGTCCTGCATCCTCTTGGTCAAACTCTGTGGCATCAACCAGCTTCACATTTCTGCTCCAGGCAGGGACTGCTGTAAATCACTCTGTCCAAAGGTGCTGACTGCACAGAGATATGTCTGTCTAGGGCAGGGCTGCAGCAACAAGAGGGTTGGCTGAGGTGTGAATAAGCTAAAGAGTCACCAACTCAACATAAAACAACCAACCAACCAAAAACCAAAACCAAACCAATCAAAAACCAAAACCAAACCAANAAAACAAAAAAAAAAGAACCACAAAGGGAGAAAAGAAGGAAAGAAGGCAGACAGGACAAATCCAGGCCTGATGTAACCTGCGCTGCAACAACATCCTCAGTTATCTGTATCCAACACAACATGAAATGGAAAAGTCTGAGAAGCAATAACAGTGCCAGTAGGCCCATCTGAGGACAGACCAGCGAAACACTCCTCACACCCAGGCCAGCACAGGAAAGCTCTAACCTGCTCCCCTCCTTCCCTGCTCCCGCCAGCCTTCAGAACTTCTCTGCTCAGCATCATTCCTGCTGAATTCCCTCCTCCCTGGGACACAGAGGTCTGCTTACAGCAACACCCACCCCCATGAGCAAAACACAAAGATTTATAGTTGCACAAGAAACTTTTTAGCCTTCTCCCACTGGGCACAGGGACATCTTCATCCAGAATTCCAGGCTGCTCTCGGCCACACCTGATGTGCCTCTGAGAGATCCGAGCACCACCTGCTCCCTTTCAGGCAGCAGAGCAGGAGCTTGTCAGCTGGTTGGATCCTGGGTCTGCTGGCTTTAAATATTGCCAGCAGCACAGCAGCCTGAGGGCACTGAGGGCCCACCCCAGCACACCTACCTGTTTCACTGGAGCTGCCTCCTCCACAAAGAAGTCTTCCATTGCTGCAGCTGCTCAGGTCTGTGTGAGGAACCGGGGCGAGGGGCGGGGATGGGGGTGGAGGGGAATCCTGGAAACTGGCACAACCTAGATACACAGGCTGGCAGAGAACCAACGTTTTAAAAAAAATCTTAATTAATTACACAGAACCCAGCGAAATTCTGATCAACTGAGCTGGCTCTGGGGTTGGTGAGGTTTTTTTAAGCGCTCATCACTCTGATGAGGCAGAAGGTACTTTCAAAGGCTCTTTGCTCTCTGCAGAGAAGTAAGCAAGAATGGCAGCCATCCTTTGAAGAAGACACACCGCCAGCAGCACGCCTTGGCACGGAGCTGAAACAAGACCACAGGTGCTTTTTATCAGCAGTGTTATCTAAAAAAGGGGCAGTTATTTAACCATGCCAGTGCTACAGTGAAGAGATAGTGGGAGTGCAAATGCCCCTCTGGAGCAATGGCAGGTGGGACAAGTGAGACAGAGACATCCTGCAAGGGCATCCTGAAGGTGGACAGGCTTTGCAAAGGCTGATCTTGGGCTACCAGTTACGGCCTCACATGGGCCAGTGCCCGTAAGTGACTCCAAAGGGAAGAAATTCCTACCAGGACAACAGCAAAGGCACTGCCTTTTCCCTGCAAAACCACTGCAGGTTGTACCCCTGTGGCTGGGATACATCTCCATGGCATTTCTGGCAAAATTCCCTACAGATTCCTTGGGGTCAGGATCAGGCCTGCAGGCACAGGGAAAAACAACTCTCTGGTGAACATCAGGTCTTGCCATAGTAGCTAGAGGTTTTCATAATTCGCAAGGAAAGTATTTAAAATGATCTGAACAGTTGTAAAAAGCAGCAGAGGATTCCTGAGGTAATAAAAAATC
Source organism: Chaetops frenatus (assembly GCA_013400775.1). Lineage (NCBI taxonomy): Eukaryota > Metazoa > Chordata > Aves > Passeriformes > Picathartidae > Chaetops > Chaetops frenatus. Next base: position 1,592,036 of record VZTR01014615.1, on the reverse strand, counting down.
TGTTCCCCAAAGGGCATGGATTTGGAAAAAAAGTTATTAATTGAAAAGTAAGTGATGTAGGATGGAGAGTCATATAACTGATGAAGGGGAAATGGGCTTCAGATCTTCACAGAAACAAAACTAATTGGAATCTCTCAGCTTTTCACATCACAGCTTTCTCCCTAGAAATTATATATATTTTTTTTTCTGATGCAAGTAGAGAAAATATACTTTGAAAGTTCAAGAAACCCTAAGAAACTCTGTAGAAATTTAAAATTCCCCAGGAGCTTGTTTTTAAAACTACTACAGTACAATCAGGCACCAAAACCGAACACTATGGGGTTCATTGCTAATGAAATGACCTTAAAAATCTACATTTCATTAAACGTGGCATGCAAAAAAATGCCACAGGGGAAACATTATTTTATTTAGTAATATCAAAAGCTGTCATTTTCTGCAACAACCTGGGGTTACAGAAAAGCATATTCCCATGAATAATTAGCATTTGGCATTAAGAAGTATTTTATCAAGAAAGCTGCCATAGCTCTAAGTAGCACAAGTAGATATGATGGAGAGTATTAATGAAAGGTTAAGGTGATTGTTGGTCTTATCTATTAATTTGCCTTTATAGAATTAAAATCAGAACCTTTTCTAGACTGTCAAATTTTGTTTTAATATTAATGAAACTGAAGCCATATGAAAAGTTCTGTATGAGGAAGAAGAAAGATGGAAAATATTATCAAGAAAAAAAAGAAAAAAAATAATTTGCAACATTCTAACTTGAAAATGGCACTTTTCCATGTTAATAAATAGTGCAGTTCAGTAAATCACATAAACAAATTCTTAATTTTAAGAATACAAGCTTTTTGCAACCACACTTGGTGCTTCAAAATCTAATCTGCTCTCTACATTTTAAAGGACAGACTTCACAACATTTTACTACATGTAAGAAGTTTTGCTGCAAAAGCAAAATTTCATCATCTTTATGGCCTTTTTCACCTGTTTGCAATTAATAGTTCCTTTCTATTTCTGAGAGCTAGGGCCAGAAAAAAAGAATACAGTTTATGGCATATTACCTACTGGCATTTCTAAAGGACTTAGCACAGGAAATTACCAGGTATCAGTTTCCCTGCAATACCTATGCACAACTTCACTTTTATGACCTGGCACTCAGAGGTAAATGTAAGGTAAGCTGAGTTAATCAAGCCTGGGCTGATTGAATGATACCTGGAGCAAAAGGGGCATAAGCTGCCTCACAGAGCTGATGGAGGAGCAAGACAGGTTCATACCAACAATCCTGAACCAGCTGCCCTGAGGCAAATCCTGCAGTGCAGTAACAGGTTCCCATGGCAAAGCTTCACAAGTCAGGAAGCTTAGTACATTCCTCAGCTATAAAGAACGTTTTAAGTCATTTATCCAGAAATCCTGATGGTTGCAAGTCTTCTCTGATTTTGAGTTCTGTTTGAATTAAACAATTCATTAGTCTTGACTAAAAAAATTCCCAAACTGGAGTTCATTATAAGCAATTCTTGATAATTTTTTCAGTTAGCAGACTTCACCCACCTGCTCCATTTGGAAATCTTTCCCTACATTCAGTCTTCTTTGCTCTATTTACCTCTTTTTCAAGCAGATCAGAGAGACTACATGATAGAGCCCTGAACTTCCACTTCAACAAACAAACATTTCATATTCACTCGACTCAGTGAGACATATTTTTGCTTCTCTTACGCAACATCAGAAAACCTCTTGGTCCTCTTCATTGTGCTCAACACTTTTTGAAACATGGGCACTTGTCACTCATGCAATTTTTATTTAAAAATCCCATTAGGATCAGTAAAAATGTACTAGTAGATTCCTTCTTATTGAAGAATCAAATATATGAGAGCATTTTTGGACACATTAAGGAATGGGCAGCTTGTTCTTCACTTGATATTCCTCAATGGCACCAAGTCTTTTTTCACAGACATTGCTTCCCTCACCCTTCAAACATGACCCATACTTTTTGGTGTCGTATGTGACTGACTTGAAATAGATGGGGTTTGTGTTCTTTCAGGAGATCCCAGCTGTCATGCATCTGTCAGTACTGACACATCATCCCCAGTACTGACACAAAGGTCAGCGTAACATAATCAGAAAACTTGGTCTGCCACTGTTCCTTGCATTCTTATGGGTGACTTACACAAGTTTTGGGAGGGTGGACAGAGAACCAGCTCATGCAGGACTGAGCACATTTACCCTGGGATGGTTCTTCCTGTACAATTACACTGGTATAAAGTTATTGGCCACATAACAGCCCAACCTGTCTGCACATGTTGAAAATGTTGGCATCTTTCACATTTCATCATCTTTGTCTCTTCTTATTCTAGAAACTCAATCTTCTAACTTATGACAATGATTACTACTGGTGACTTTTTCTTTACTTGCATCCTGACTTAGTATTTTCATATTTATAATCCCTTCTCTATTTGCATTTAAAAATCTCCTTGCACTTTTTCTTGAATACGGGCTAGAAAACAGTCATTTTTCTTTCTAGACTAAGTAGTCAGGTCACTATTCCTGAGCAGAACAAAGAGAGAGAGACCCTCTTGTCAAAGTTGGTGTATCTGAAAGTTTCCTTAGATTTTGTTCCCTGAAATACATGGCCTTCAGCACTTGTTGAAAATATGGACTCACACTGACATGAAAAAATGCCACAGCAAGCCACTGCCAAAGTTGTTGGCTGTTGATTGGCCTTTCTCTTTTGAGACTGTGTCATTTCTACCTGATTGCTCCATGAAACTATTAAAGAACCCACGTTTGCTTGAAGAATTCTGAACCTTTAGTCATCCTTCAGAGTAACCTAAGCTGAATTTTGAGAACTTAAAGCCAGGAGAGTTTGTGTTTTGCTGGGCTTTTCTCACACATATTCTGCACAGGTCAAATGCTGAGCAACATGAGTGTGGCACACAGTGTCACACCCCTTTCCTGCATGCAGGAAATACCAGCAGCAGCCTCCCAATCAAACTGAGCTCACCCAGGGATATGGGGCCGTGACAAGATGCTGATCACTCAAAATGCTCTTTCTTTTGTTCAATCTACAGTACGGACTGGAAAGAACCACAATCTTTTCCAGTTGCCTTTTCAGCAATATTTATCTCTTCCCTTCCTTTTACCAAGTATTTGGATGAAAGTTATAACAATTACAACCTCTGAAAAAAAAAATCCTCTGATTTACTGATCTTTGCATTGTAAACAGAGAGTTCAGGACAGAAGGATATTTTTAAAAATCCAAATAGCACGGTTCAGTTTTATTCCTTCTTTGATACTGTTCTTTTTCATGTAGGTATGGTATGTCTGCTCCATGTGAAAGTCAGGTTGCTATGGAAACTACTCATTATTTTTCAATAGTAGGCTAGCTACTTAATAAAAATCCTACATCTTTTTAATCCCTAGAGAGTCCTAATTTATCCCATACACAGACTTTCCTTCTTGACAGTTCCTTTAATACTCACTGCACTGCAGTGCACATTAATCTGAACATGTCCAACAAATCCACAACTTACTTCTGAAATCAACTTTCCAGAAAAGTTTGAGTTTAAT
>VZTR01014615.1:1556568-1588458 GCA_013400775.1 Chaetops frenatus | reverse complement strand
TTTTTTTTTTTTTTTGGCTTGTCTTTTACCTGCTTATATTTCTGTGAAAGATTGTAGGTATGAACAGCAAAGCCAAGAGTAGGCCTGTGTAAGAGTCAGGCACGGAGGGAAGAAACCAAAATTCCTTTATCTAGAATAACTGGTAAAAGCTGCAGGATGGGAGGATGGACCATGGTCCCGTTAGCCCGGAACTGGAGTGAATTCCTTACAGTGCCACAGCCTTCCCTGGCCAGCACAGGCAACACTCTTGGTCTCCTCTTTCCTCAATTCCTATAAAATATGTGATGCCTATTTGGCAAATTGGAGACAATTTCCAATAGGACATTTCCTGCTTGGAAATCGGAGCCCTCCCTGTTGGGCAGATTAAACCCACCAGTGATTGTCTCGAGCACTGAGGCCACAAACCCCATCAGGGCAGCCAGAGGGTGGGAGCTGTGGGGACTCCACATCTCACCATGTGTTACAACTTTCCACAGACATCCTGCCCCTCCTGTTATCTACCTTTCTTACAGAGAAGCAAATAAAGTATTAATGATGAATCAATTAACTCTTTCCTACCCAAATCCTTTTATACTGCATTCAGCAGTCTACATTGGGTTAAGTGAATGTTGTTGGTTAAAGGTCCTAATTTCAAAATCTCTGTTGGAGTTTAAGAGAGGTTCCTCTCTTAGACCAAATATTCATTCCCCCTTGAGGATGTAACTATTCTGAAACATTGATTCCCCTCCCAGATCCGAGGATCTGACAATTCCCACATTTCTTAATATTTATTTGAGGCAATCAGTGGTATTTCAGTGGAGCTGCTCTTAGCAGACCAAGAAGGAAAACTAAAGAAGCTGCAGCAGCTAATTCTCTCATCTCTCCTGTATTAGGCAGGTCTGAAGCACTTCCTCAGATTACTACAGAATTTAACTGCTCTACCAAAGGACAAAACTCATCCAATAATACACACTAAACATGCCACAGGAACCCCAGAATTTAATGAAAGCAGAATTAGGCTAACTGAAAATTAAGCTGTCTCAAGTATCTTAAAAACAACAGTTTCATCGTTGTTGCTGTGACTTCTTTTTTCATCTACATTTTCTTTCAAACAACCTTGCATGCATTTCATAAGGGCAATCACAAGTAAACCTGATTAAAATTCAGCCACAGATGAGAGCAGCTGAAGGGAAACTTTTGAGGCTAACAGGTCTAGATTTAAGTCTTCCTGCATATAATCAGCTTTTCTTTATGGGATTTCTAAAAGGAGTCAACTTTTTCCTTCACTGCCTATCAGTCCTTCCACTGTGCCATTTAATCAAATTTTTAACAAAGGAAAGAATACATTGGGGTTTTTATGTAGTTCAAAAATCTTCTCTACTAACAGGCTGCTTACAGGTTTTCCATTTCAACATAAATAGATCAATAATTTGCCACATGTGGTCTGAATGCTTTAAAGCCTCAAATGTCTTTCACACCAACTCAGTAAGAGACTGCCAACATACTTAATATTCTCCCCAGCCTTTTTGTCTGGTCCTTATTACCATCCTAGGACAAGAACTCCAGAATTTATTCTTGTTCACTGTAATTGAAACTCCTTCCTGCAAGAGTTTTTTGCCTTTTCCTGACCTCAGCTCAGAAAAAATTTCCCCATGACTCTTTCTGTATTGCAATTTTACTTCATTCAACTCTGTCACTTTTTTAACATTTCCCAAAAGACAGAATATGACCCACAATGATTTTCAAAGTTATATAGTCCCTGAACCTACAAGGCTCTTAAATATATCCTAAACAGCTTGACTGAACCAAAGAGTTAATGGCACGTTGTAGGAGGGTACATAGAAAGAGTTCTAAATTTTATTCAAGGAGATTTAAATAAGAAAGCTGAAACTGAGAACAGATGAATTAACCTGGAGGGTAGGCAGCAGAGTGCTAGAAGGGCATTAAAGCACTGAGAGTGGGGCTCTGGAGCTCTTTCCTGAGCCGTATTTCTCTTTGCAGAAAGAATTTCTGCTCAGCAAACCCTGCCCTCTGGTGACTAAATGCCATTAGTGCCATCCATATGTAAACATTTGGGGGGTTGCCTCTTTGCACACACATTGCCATGAAAAATGCAAGCAAATATCCATTCAGTGGCATGATTTGAATTTTATTTATTCCCTCTTCAGATAATAATGAAAAAAATATGGACTTTTCCTTTTCTTTTGTTTCAGAGAAACGTTCATGCCACCTATTCTGTACATTATGTGAGTAAATATTTCATACTGTATTTACTCCTCTTCTCTGGAAACAACCAGCCTGATCACAGAGTGCTACAGATTTATTTTCCAGCCTGATCCTTCTGCCACTGCAAGTGCAGAGGCCTCAGCCTGTCAGGGGCTGTACAGAGGAACATCCTTGAGCCCAATCCTGGCCCTACACCTGCACAGCTGAGATCCACATCTCACACACTGGGTATTGCTGCTTAGGAATCACCGTGACACCAGGAAATTCTGGTAAAAAAAAACCTTGGACACCATAAATGAACGGCAAATTCAGGGTCCTAAACTTATATTTGTCCAATCAGAAATCAAAGCTTTCCACAAACAATAAGAATATAGTGAAATCTGGTTATGTACATACCTTTGCCAAAAACAAGAATTCATGTTCAACAATTTCATTTAAAGTTATTTGCTTAACTATTTTCTTAAACAGGTATCAGCTCAGCACACGACTATGCTTCTTTCTGAGGCATATAAACAGTGTATGTCCCCCTCCCATTGTGCAAAAACTTGTGTGGTTGTAGCACAGACACCTTTACAACTGCTATAAACCAAAATCCAAGCAGTCATTAGAACCAAAATAGCTCTTGCGGGGCAGAGATCAGCAGGTCATTGGATTTTTAGAGCAATTGCCAGAGTTTATACATTCACTGGCAACTCTGCTGAGAGCTGCCAGGTGCACACCCTGTATTTCTCTCTCAGAACTGAGGAGTTACCAGACTTTTCAGTGGATTTTTATTCCATGCAGGTTGTTAGGCAGCATCGAGGCCTGGCACAAAGCTTGTCATGCTGAGACACACCTGGACAGGCAGCTAGGAAGGTAGAGGAGAAGCTCATAAATCACAACTTCTTCCTTGTCCAATAACTCCATACCACAAAATATTGGGTTTTTTGCCCGTCCCTGGCTGGGAGCTGCACAGTGAAGGAAGAGTTGGTACCAAGCTGCAGAGAAGTCTTGCAAACAGGCTCCAGGTGACCCACAGAGCACTTAGCTGGCACTGGAGGATAGCTGGAAGACTGGAAATAGCTGGGGAAACTGGTTAATTGAGAGCATTTCTATTGCTCTCACTACAGCAGGACCCATTCACCCCATGGCGTTAAACACTACAGCTCCTACAGAGATGGCTTGAGAAGGTGTTAAATGGATCCCACAGCCAGAAAACTTCCCGCCTTCTCCATCCTCTGCCAGGAACACAAATATCTGTGGGGCCACATGATGACACACCGTGGGGAAGACAGAAACAGCCCCAGCAAAGGGATGAGAGACAAGTTTTACTCTGCCCCAGAACTCACCCTTGGCTCCCAGCACTGCAGCTGGCAGTTAATTCATTTCAGTTCCCCATCATTGCTATGAGAGACCCAAAAACTGAAAAATACTTCTAACCCTCATCCAGTGGATGGGCAAGGGAGAGAAAGGTGCTGTTGATCAGCAGTGGAAAATGTCTGCTGGCTCCCCAGGCCCATCTTGCAAGTCAGCAAGGCTGCAGAGGATTCACTGGGAAAGCAAGACACCTGCAGAGACCAGACCCAGCAAGAGCAGTGTGAGTCCTCCTGCTGCTGCTCCAGGGGAGTGCCCTTCTGCACAGCCTAAGGCAAGGAGAGTGCCACAGGCAAGAGCAAAGCCACCAAATGGCCTGACATTGCACCAGGGGAGGTTTAGACTCGATACTAGGAAAAATTTCTTCACTGAAAGGACGTTCAAGCCCTGGAACAAGCTGTCCAGGGAAGTGCTGGACTCTCTGTCTCTGGAAGGGTTATAAGAACATGTGGATATGGCACCTGGGGACACAGTTTTGTGGGGAACAGGATTAATAGTTGGATTCAATGATCTTCGAGGTCTTTTCCAACCTTAACTATTCTTGGATTCCACGATTCCTGCCAAGGCACCAGGCAAAGGCAAAGCAGGCATGAAAAAACAAATAAAGCAGTAAGAACAACAGAGCTCAAAGCACAATCAAGAGAACAATTATCAGGCTAAGAGGAAAGACATTTTATGCCCTGCTACTTTCTCTCAGTCACAGTGCTATCACTAATTAGAACAGATACAATTTTCAGGCAGAGTGGGATTTTCAAGTTAATGGTGCCCTTAAAATTTTTTTTCTGGCTTTCATTGCTATTCATGGCACAGGAGTTTATTGTCACTTACCTTGACTCAGCAAAAGTCTTACATGTGCACGGGTTTAAGTTCATACTCAAACCAGCACAGAGTGAGAACGTGGCTTTTCTGCTGAGCCAGGTGCCACATGAAGAGTGCCTGGAGCTCCTGATCTCAAGCCAGGGAGGCAGGAGGTGCAAACTGACCTCAAGCAGCTGCAACAGAGCACACAAGGGTTGGGTATGGCTCTGGGGTCAGGGAACAGCTGACCCATGCTGAAGGGACATGTGGGCACAGCCCCCAGGCAGTGTGACACTAAAGCAGCTCCGATTTGCTGGGGGGCTGAAGAGGTGTCCATGAGCCAACAGCTGACAAAGAACCAGAAAATGTGGGGCACAACCAGCACTTGGAGCAGTGGGAGAAGCCAGAGCACATGACCATCTAACTGGCCATTACTGCTAGCTTGGGCAATTGAGTTCAACAGAGTTTTTTACAGAAAGACCCCATAACAGGAGGATAAGCCATTTTACCAGCCGAGGAGATGGGTTCTGCCACTCTCAGGTGCCTTGAGGCTGATGAAACATCATGAGGTTTCAAGGACTGTTTCAAAAAAAACAAGGATCTTCCAAAATCTTTTACGTTTGGCACCAGTCTCCCAAGAACCAGAACGGGCATTGTACAGTGAAGGGGCCAGTGTCTTAGGCCCTGGATTTGCAGTCCCACAGTGTGGCTCCATCAGCTCATGTCATCCACACAGCAGTGCCAATGCAGAGGAGGGTTTCTGCTGTTGCCATGATTGTCAAATTGCTGATTTACTGAAGGCACGCTGAATGACTTGGAGATAGAGAACATTTCTTTATTGCTGACAATGCTGAGCCTGCTTTTAGTACTAAAGTGCTGGAAAAGGAGGGAGAGAAGAGGCAATTTACTTGTAATTGTCTTGTCTCCAGTTCTGTTACTTGCTTTATATTCTTGTTTTTGTCTCCTCATCTGCTCCTGCCATAAATTCCTGGCTGTGCTTGTAAAGCCTTTTTCCTGTACCTCAGTGCCCCAGGGATGGAAGCTGTACATGGGGCTCACCTTCTGTCACAGGGCCTGTGGAGGGCACCACCAGAGGGTTTGAGGGAACACTGTGATCTTCATTTCACTGACACATCCTGTTCATGCTATCTTAATTGTGGTTTAGTGGCTTACAGCCAAGGCAAGGAGTGAATTTCAGGGCAGAAGGCAGACAGCTTTATACTTTCACTCCTGTCTCTGATACCAGACACGGCTTCAAACCACCCAATAACTTGGAAAGTGCATTACAGTGCACGAGCGTGCCAGCCTGGTGGCAAAGCTACTAAGATGAAAAGCAATGACCCACATCTCTTCTTTCCTCCTTTTTGTGTGCATTGTCCCTTACTCTCTTTCTCAGTTTGTCTTCCCTTTCTTTTATCTTTGCCTCTTTTCTTGGAAATTTTTGAGAACTTCTGTAGCAGTTTGAAACTCGTGAGTTTTACGCAATTCTCACCTGGACACTGAAAATCAAAGTGAAGTCTGAGTCACACTGCTTAGGAGAGACTGGTGCCTTCTGTCCCCACTCCAGCACAAACTCACAGCATGAGGGCAAAAGCTCAGCAAGACTGGGCTCCCACACTTTTCTTGGGGAGGAGCATGTTAACTTCACAGGAATCTCATCTGCTCTTCCCATCTCTCCTCCCCACACCACGTGTTCCAAACATACTGCTAATGCAATCCAGAGACCTCCACAAGATCCAGACCTTCACTGGCCACCCTCACTTAGGGCAACCACATGGGTTTTTAACTTCACTGGTAAATAATAATACATTTCCTGCATAAAGTAGTTTGGCAAACTTATTGCATTGCATCCAGGGACTGCTGACTAGACAAAAGGTCAACCTCTGTCCCAGTTTCTCTGTTTTCTAGGCAGTAATTTAGACTGCAGAGGGGAGCCCTGTTCCTTGATACACTGAGTTAGGACATAAGGGGNAAAAAAAAAAAAAAAAAAAAAGGTATACCGTTCCTGATTCTTAGAAATCAAAGGGGAATAGGAGCTGGCCAGGTCCTATGTGGAAATACAGAGCTGATGACTTCACTGCAGGGGTAGAGCAAGAAGTGAGGGGCACATCAGGGTTCTGGTGTGCAGGAACAGCAGTATTTATTTCACTTTATCCTCTTCTTACAAAAGACCTTCCTTCGTTTCTTTTCCTTTTCCAAGAGCAGAGAGTTAATTTTTGAAGCTCAGTGCCCCAGGATTCTGTGAATGCCAGAATTTTATACATGTTTGTATGAAAAATCCAGTGACATGGACATTGGGCACAGAAAGAGCCACAGGCTGAAGGGAGGACAAACTGGGGGAGGTACACAGTCTGTTTATACTTATCTAATAATCTTTCTCCAGGCAATCACTACTGACAATTGTCGAGGAGATGAAAAAATAAACTATTTTGGCCTTTGGAGTGATCCAGTATGCACTCTGAGATGTTTTAGTACTGAAATTTACTTGGTGATTTCAGCTTTCTTTTATAAACACCTGAAATTATAGAATCAAATCATAAAAGGCCTTAAGGGATATAGAATTGTTTAATCTCCTGATTAAGTTAATCAAATTTTAAATTGCGGAGGCTTGAGTTTACAGATGCTGGGAATTTGCAATATTAACGCTACACACCTTCCATTTCAATGTTTTCCTCCTCTATTTCTCCAAGGCAGTGCACCCATCAACTCATGAAGATCTTTTCTCCTGCTGTCCTGTGGCAGGAAGAAGCTGGGAAGCAGCAGGAAGAGAGGAGCCAGGCTGTGCACTGCTCTGCCTGCTCTTCTCCCTGTTTATGGTATTTAGAATAGGACAGAATGTGCATATCCTGCCAGGTGACACACAAGATGCTCAGGCAGCACACCTGGTCCTGTGATGGAACAGGGATCATGATGGGAACCCTTTGAGTGCCTCCATATCCTGTGCACCATCCCAGAAGCAACAAGGGAGCAGAAAAGTACAGTGTTCCCTCCCAGGAGGGAAAGCAAGCTCTCCAGGACTGCTCCAGGTGGCAAAACAGACACGATGCACAGCTGAAGCTGAAGAACAAGCCCAGCTGCCTGGCTACCACCAACTGATCAACGTGGAGACCAATGCTTCCATGGGGATTTCCATTGACTTTGCCTCTGAAAAGGAGTTCTCTAGTCTCTGCATTGATCTGGAAACTGGCAGTCGAGAGGAATGGCAGAGTAATGCCACACTCCAGGCCTTGTGTCATCCCATTAATGGTGTCCCAATAGAGCAGCTGTAACCCAGGCTCCCCTGAAGCCCACACCCCTCATGGCCCTCCCAGGATGTCACTTCAAAATGCCTACAGAGAGATTAATGCACACATGGTCAGCAGGTTTGCCTTAGGCTGAGAGCCACAGATCAGATCACAGGGTCATTCCAAAGCCCTGCAGCTGGCCATGAACAATTTATATTCCATGGCCCATATCCCAGCCCAAATCAGCACATGCAGCTCTCCAGAGGAATGCAGAGGGGTTTGTTCTGTGAACTGAGGGGCTCATTGAGATTCTAGTTATGAAACAGGTTACTTCAGGGATGCCCACAGTTTGAATAATTTAAAGTCAAACTGGACAAACACAAGAATGTATTATGCAGAAAAGCCCATTTTGGAAGTAGATAACCTTCTTGGTCTCATCTCTTTCCTCATCATTTCAACTGTGTTAAGAACTTCAGCTGGAAAATGTTTTTTCCCAGTGGAGTAACATTAGGGCCATCCCGTGAAGCACCTGTTTAAAAATCAGACCTAAGCATGCCAGAAAAACTAGCATAAGCTGTAGTGCTGAGGACTTGGAAATTATATGGTGAATCATCAGATCTCTGCAAATCAGCTTCTCCAGCAGCTTCAATTTCAATTTCAAAATACCCAAAGTTATCCAGGTTAGTTTACCATCTACCCTCTTACCTCCTTAACAGGAAAGAGAAATTAATCCCTCTCTCTGCATCAGTAGTGGCTTCTGTGGCTTATGTTTTTCTACACATATCCCCAAACTATTCTTTTGGTCCTTTTGTGACCATTATTGTATATTTTATTTCTGCATTTTCTCTCAGTAGGCTGCTGTGTTTCATCATAAACCTACAGTACATTTTCTGTAAGAGAACTGGCTGTTCCCCTCCTTACTTATTTTTCTCCTCCGTTTTCTTTCTTTTATCCTTGAATTTCATTTGGGGTTGCATACAGAAGCCACAAATCCATCATTTAAATGGCCAAGGTGCAAGATTCTAGGCCAGCTCCAAGAGATACCTAAATGCCAAAGCCCAGCAAAGCTTCGTTCTTTCCCAGACCAGACTCTAATATTCAAGCAAATTGTTATTATTATTTGTAATATAGTTTATTATTAAAAAGTCGTACATTCTAAATCTTCATTTTCTGTTAAAAATACAACAGGCAAACGCACTGAAGTGAGCTTGTTCACTCAAAATTCAGCAATGCCACTACACAGAATTTCCATTTTTATCAGTCCCATATAGACAATAAACAGGAAATTTCCTGACTCCTAAGTGCTAAGAATTAATTTGAATTTCATGACAAGAGATAGGGATCAGGGAGAAATAAATTAAGAAACAGAATATATCTTCATCTCCAGTGACACGAGACTGCAGCCCACACTCACTTCATTTCAGCAGGTTCAGGTCCCTGGAGCAGTGAAGTCCCAGCAGCAAGTTCAGCAAGGCTGGCCATGCAAACACAAACTTCCTGTCTCTGGCAGCCATGAGGAGCCCACAGTGAGATTTGTGCTGCCAGGACTAAATTCCTAATGGCACTCAGTCAAAATAACCTTTCATCAGACATGGCTACACCTACAGGAGTTGCAGCTCTACTGCCCCAGTTGCAGTAATTCCTTTCCAAAGGAATTCCTTTTGCAGCAGCAAAAGAGGATTTTTTAAATTTCCTTAAATGTCGTATGTAGGAAAAGAAGTAAAAAAAAGAGTGACATTAGCACAGGCCCACATTTATAAAACACTAGTTTCTTCTCCTACCAAATATACTGAAAGGTTTTCAGCCTCCTGGCAGAGATCAATGCTTGAAATCTGAAGCCAGACAAATCAGAAAACCCAGGTGAAAAATGAGGCACATAGTTGAGAGCAAAGTTACTAATGGCTGCATGACTTCAACACCTTGATGGATTCTCCATCACTGGGGCATGGTCAGATCATGATTGCACTCCAAAAGTCCCCAGCTCAAAGCTGGCACAGCTCCTGGAAGCTCATGACCTGAGGGAGGAAGGTGTCATCCCACCAGCTTCAGAACCATTCCACTCTGCAGTTCTGAAGACGCCTTCCAGCCACACTCAGCACCAACATTCCCTGCATTGCTGGACCGTGCCCGGGCAGGAAGCACAGCTCTGGCTCCCAGCATCTGCCACACAGCCCTGGCAGCAGCAGCTCCCCTTATTCCATAGGCAAAGGAAGTGCAACATTTCCTGAGCAAGCACCTTCCTGGTCCTATTCACTAAAGATCAAAGGGATGGAGGGATGGAGGGAGGGAGGGATGGATGGATGGATGGATGGATGGATGGATGGATGGATGGATGAATGGATAGAGGGATGGAGGGATGGATGGATGGAAGGACAGAAGGAGGGAGGGATGGATGGAAGGATGGAAGGATGGAGGGATGGAGGGATGGATGGAAGGATGGATGGATGGAGGGATGGAGGGATGGAAGGATGGAAGGATGGATGGATGGAAGGATGGATGGATGGAGGGATGGAGGGATGGATGGAAGGATGGAAGGATGGAGGGATGGAGGAATGGAGGGATGGATGGAAGGATGGATGGAGGGATGGATGGAAGTGTTCCATGGGTCACACCTGACCTGTGAGATACCACAACAGCCAGAAGAGATTAGATGATTGCAAGTTTACCTTCTATAGTAAGTGCACCATTTCTTAACTTATTACAGTCCAGTTTAGGCTGACATGATGAAATGCCATGCCAGGAACGTATCCTTGTGAATTCTGGGTGAAGGAGAGATCTTGCAGTTATAATCAGATATTGGGTACCCAGAAATTTGTTCTGGGAAGGGGTTGAAAGAGGAGGAGCTGTCCATCTGCAGAGGAGATGAGAGATTCCTACCAGTCTCAGGGAAGAAGAGAAATATGTATTATGATTAGTGGAAGAGTAAAGCAACAGGTCAGGAAATATAGAACAAGGTGGCTAGGATAGGGACAGGGATACTGGAGCTTTATGCATTAAAATTTCAAGAGACAGTCACAAGTTTAGTCTGAGGTTTGAGGCAGCACAGCAGACTGCTCTCACCCACATTGACCAGTCCATCACTGTGTTGTCACAGTGCCACTCACAGATCAAGGCTCCACTGGGCAAGGCACAAACAGGCTAAAGGATGGATTGTTCCTTGGGGATCAGGATCTCTGAAGGATGGATTGCTCCTTGAGGCTCAGGTGCAAACAGAAAAACTGCAGCAGCAATAAAAGCATCACTTGGCTGCTGATGTGCAATAACTTCCTTTGTGCACACCCTTAGCCCAGAGAAATGGGAGGTAACTTGGATTAGTTTAGCCTTTACAGAGCAGTTACTGCCTGAGAGCTGCCACTTAACAGCTCATGTGCCTAAACTATGATTTGTGCTTTACCAGGTAGGTGCAAGCTCATTGCAAACATCAGGGCTGCAAGCTGCCCTTGCTTGCAACAAATATGCCAACACTTTTCCATCAATGCAGCAAAATCCTGTTCTTTCCAGCACAGGAGCTCAGGGTGACTGGGCAATATTGAATATTGCCTGGTGCTCTCAGAACTATGAGATCTTTACTGGTTCATTATCCAAACCTGAAATCACAGTTCTAATCCAGCAGAGTATTTTGATCAGAGATCAGATGGATTGAACATAATGGGAAAACAGTGAACAGATCTATGCTATTTCTCCAAGTAGTTCAGAACTACTCCATTTAGCATAAGACATAGTACTAAATACTGCCCTGTTTGATTTTAAATCCATAATTTATTGCTCATGAATGCAAATCACTAAATATTTATAGGCCTCAAAAGGAGATTGAACTTTCTCTACAGAAAGAATTCTTAACAGTCTCAGGAATCTCACCCTTACTAACCTTACTTCTAAACAGACTAAAATTTAAGCTTGTTTTCCTCTTTGTGGCCAGTTCTATGCAAATCTTCTTCCCAAAATACATTTGTGTCCTCAGAGTACACACATGAATAATTTCTTCTGCATTCATTCATTCATAAACCTGTTTCTTTTAATTTTCCTCTGTAAATTTAGTCCTCTGAGCCACTCAAGACAAGGAAAATGTCTATTTTCCAGGAACCTGAAGTTTCTCCAGCCTCAGAATTTGGAAGCAAATCTTCTGTAATATAAAGCAATAAAATAAAACATCCTGTGGTGCTGTATTTCTCTCTTAGCAGGAAGACTCCTGTTTTCCATTAAGCAATGATGAACATTTCTTCCTATTGACTCCTCTGGGAACTCTTCTAAAACCCTAAGGATGTTCTATCTTATTAAAAGTAGGAAAATCTTCTCAGTATGCTACATCAGCTGTGAAGTTCTGCCTAAACTCAACACAGATAGAGCACCCCACACAGCAGGAAGATGAATGGGAGACAAGATTTCAATTATTCTTCCTCAGGAATAAAAACATTGAAGATACAAAAAGATAAACAACTTTTGAATAGCTTCAGTAGAGAAAAACTGGGTGAGGTAACAACTAGAATAACACAAAATTCCAGAATGATGTGCATGAGAACAAGATGGAACATGGAAATATAGTTGTACTTTATGTTTCTGTGGGTACATTTTCTTTTCACTTACTTGTTTTTGTTCCACTATTGACCTCCTGGAATTTCATCCTTGTATATCCCAGGCTAAAGATTTTGGAAATATGCTTGGAGGGGATACTGTCATTCTTTCCCATGTTAGCTGGTCCACTTTGCATGGATCAGCTTAAATGATTATGTGGGTCAGAGAATTCTCAGCCATGGGGGTCTAACACACTCTTGGAAAGTCAGATACCTGGGTTTAAAACTTTGCTCCTAGGACTGTTTAATTATCTATACAAGGTGGTATGACTTCTATAAGGCAGACCCATAAAAACCTGTGTATTTGTGATTAGGAAACTTTCTGAAAGATTATTTCACTCATCTGGACAGATTGCTACAACTCCCTTCTTCTATTTTAATTCAGTCTAAATTAAATAGTCATTGCCAGAACTGTCCCTAAAGTCAGGACAATGTAATGTAAACTTGTCAGTTTAATGTTTACTGAGATTAGAGAGTTTAGAAAGAAATCAGTTTATTTGGAAAACAGCTCAGCTAAGTTTACCTAATTACCCCAGCACAAACCACATCCCCTCTGTACAAGGAACTGTATGAATACCAACAGAAAAGTAATTTCTACCAAAATAATTTATTGTTGTGCATGTTACAGAAGATATTCAGGGGAACAGACAGTGGAAAGGTGTCAGAGCTGTTGGTCTAATTTTCAAATGTGTCTGGTAGAAATTACTAAAATACGCCCTTTGCTATCAGAAAAGAATTGAGCATTCCCAATTCATTACATATTTCCTGCATTCTGCCAGCTGTGAAACTAGAGAGAAAAGGGACCTCTTTCCCCAGCTGATTCCTAGACAGGATGAGAACAAAATAATTTTCAGTTACTCCATTAACTCAAAGGTCTGTGGTCACTCTCCTGCATTTAATCTCCTAATGAATTGCTGGGGACTCCATTTGCTGACAATTGTAATGCCACCTCTTGTTTTCCTGCTTGCTTTGTAAGAGGGGGCTGTTCCTCAACTAGGCTCAGCTGGGGACATAAAAGAGGTGTAGTTTTTAGGAGGAAGTCAGCTCACATAACAGCAATCTGAAGGGCTCATACAATTGAAAGTTTTACTACCCACAAGACCAGTTACCCTAATGAAAGACATCAATACAAGATTTGCTTTGACAGCAAGCACAGGGCGTTTTTGGGGGACTCTATGGAACTGACACAGTCCAATGCAGCCTTAACTCGTTAAGCCTTGTCCTCAAGCACACAGGGATTTCTAATGCAAAGCCCTCCTGAGGGAATCAGTGGTGCCCATTAGGACATGCATGACTGGAAAGCAGCAGCATGCAGTAAATGAAGTACTGAGCTGGAAAGCTGGAGGAGGGACATTTTCATAGCTAAGCAAGACATGCTGAAGACACAGATGATTTTCCTGTCTCTCATACAGCTGGATTCTGTGATGCTGGGCAAAACATTTAAGCTGAATTTTGCTAAGTGGGCACGATGGTGTTACTTACTTCACAAATGCTCACCTCTGGGACTTCTGATACTATTTGAGACATGCTGAGGGTCAACACTGCTACTGAGGTTACAGATTTGTGTTTTAGACTCTCACAAAAGTAGTCTTTATATTTTGGTATTTAGGATGCATTAGGAATTGTTCCTTAGCTCAGGGGAATAAACCTCTCCTCATGTTCAGTAGCTGTCCCATGAAAACAAATTCATTAGGTTTTGAGAAGTATTCAAAAATTGTGGCACTAAATGCTAGAAAAGAGCCCAAGAGAAAATTAAACAATATCTGAAGAGAGTGCAGACTAAGGCCTAGGGCCAAACATTAAACAATGGGCAGAAAATCAAATGTGGAAGAGCTTTTCATTAAAGGACTGTGAGCATAGGAAGAGGAGTCCTGTGCAAAAAAACCCAAACACAACCACAGTGACATGCAATCATTTAATTAAAGATTCACAAAGCACTCAAGGAAATTAGAGTAATGAATACAAGAAAAAATTAAGAGATTCACCAGCAATGACAAGTCCAGCACCGTTGATATTTTTTGAGTGCCTGACATGGTGGTGACTCCTCTGATGTGTATTGTAATACCATGCAGAGCTAGCTAAAGCAGCCCTGAAGAACCTTTTATCAGCAACTGAAGGTTTACAGCAGTTGATAAATAATCAGTTGATAAATTAGTTCTGACTAATGTGAATGATCAGCAGCTGAAAGCTTGCTCTGCATCAGCTCAACAAAGTGCTTGTGGTGCCCTCAGCTCTTCCCCAAGAGCATTGCACTGAGTCCTGCACATGCAGCTTTGGCACAAGGGACCCTCATCCCTCGGGCAGACACGGCCCTGGGGAGGCACTGATTTAGATCAGCTGTGTGTTTGGTGGCATGTGAAATTCCAGCTCAAATAACCATCAAAATCCTGAGTCTTCAACACATATTAGCACTTTCAAGCAGTATAAGCTCTCCTGCTTGATCTTTGCTGTCTTGNTTTCTTTTTTGGAAATAAGGAAAAAAAAAAAAAAAAAAAAAAGGAAAGAGTTTTAGTGCTTCACAGTTTGGACATTTTGTTGGGTGAATAATTTCTAGCACAATGCCTTTTAGCCCAGGGCTTAGAAAAACCATCAAGAACAGAAAGCTCAAGTAAGATTATAGGATATAATAGGAACACTTCATCTTAACAGCAGTGTAGAAACAATATCAGATGGCTTTTATTGCATAACCAAAATCTTCTGGAAAATCTGCCCAATACAACACAGCGATTTAAATGTTCCCAAAAAATTAAATGCCACACAGGAAGAGAAGCCAGCTTTCTAAGTCCCAGTCACACGCCACAGCCAGGGGTTTGGCTGACTTACTGCTTGCCTTCCCTCTGCTGCTGGGATGAGATACCTGGAGATTACTTAGGCAGTATCCACCCCATAAACATCACCACTCTCCTGTGCACCCAACCCACTCCTCTGCACTTGTGCAAAGCTGTCATCTGCATCCTCTGCCTCTAAATACAGTGACAGAGCACCACCCTCACCCCTTCCCCTCTGCACTCATTTCAGAAAGCACCACTTCTGCTTTTCCCCTTCTGCACTGCTCAAAAAACAGAGAGGACCCTTCTCCTCTCCCAGTTCTGGAATAATTGGTAAGAAATTTGCTGCCTCCGAGCAGTCTCGCTACATTAAACATCTTCTCACGTATGTGTGTCATCACTTGATCTGAGGAAGTGGCTGCATTAAACCAGCCTGTGCCGTGGGTCAGGCTCTCACAAGGGCTCAGGACACAGCTGCTCACAAGCCATTCCTACAACTGGCAACGTTTCCAGCCCACGGTGAGCTTGAAAAATCAGCATTAGGGATACTGAGGGGAAGAAGATAACTGCAATTGCCTGGCATTGCCTTGTGGTACCCCTTCCTGGGTAATTTTTACACTCACTGTCTGCTGAGGAGCAGAGCCCTGCACCCCAGCACTCTTCCTCCCACCACCACCACCCAGCCATGGTCACTTCTCCTCTGTTTTCTTTCCAACTCTCCCGTGTTTCCCATCTTTAGAAAGGACAGGAGAGAGGAGACTCCTCCTGGGTCTGCAGCAACAGCCAAGAGCTCATCCTGGGAGGCAGGGTTTGAAACAAGGCTGAGAACAAATCCCAGACTTCTCACTAGACAAATACCACACAGAAATGGGCAATTTTGCTTCCCCAGGTGAGGTCTCTAAAACAATTTTTGTTTTATTCCTCAAACGTTTCAATGCACATTAAACCCACTCTGAACCCACATAGTGCAATGAGCCATTGAAGGCACTGGGTGTGATCCCACATGAAGTGAACTCTTGCTCTGCCTGTTCGTGAGTCACAGAGAGACTTTATTAACTTGGGTGCTCAGAGCTGGGCAGTTCTGTCACATGAGCAGCACTGCCCCTGTGGCCTAGGGGTGATTTGTATTAAAAAAGGAAAATACCCAGTGAGGCTGTTCAAACTCAGCTCAGTGTTCTCAATCATTTGAATGTATTTGAGCTACTAAATTCTCTTCAGAGACCAAAATCTGCAACTCACATAGTCTGGAAACAATGTTCATACACTACAGAGGTCCTATAACAGAAAACAGTCTGATATTCTTCTGAGTTTTGTCATCCATGGAGTTTTCTTTGCAAACTGTTTTAGTTATGGAGATAGGCAAAGGTACTGTCTATAAAGGACTCTGGGACTCTTCTGTAGAAACACTAAAGCCAAGCAAAAAAAAAAAAAAAAAAAAAAAAAAAAAAAAACCAAAAAAACAAAAAAAAAAAAAAAAAAAAACCCAAAAAAGAAAAAAAAAAAAAAAAAAATACAATTTTACAACAGTAAGAGAGGAAGAACTGCACTGAATTAGATTTTCCCACACAGAATATTTGCAGTACAAATGTCTATAGATTCTGCTGCCCTCCTAATGGCAGACCTCTTGTCATCTTGCCTCTGGAAATGGAAAAGTGTTTGGCCTACAGGAGAGGTAGCTGGAAATGCTTAAGGAAATATCATAGACATCAGACACAACTTGTTTGAAATGCAGCAACCAAGGGACTCTCAAATAAACCTGACTGAACTATCTTAAAAGTAGGTTCAAAGAAAAGATTCAGCTCTGTATAGCCCATTTGACTGTGATTATTTTTTTTTAAACAAACACAGAGTCTAGCAACCTTTACCTCTTCAGAAGATTCTTTGAAAAGATGTTTGGCCTGTATAATCAAAACTGAGTTCCTGTTACCTAGCTGGAGACAGAGACTTCTTCATTGGCTCGTGTAAAATTTCAATAGATTTAGTTGCAAAAGTGGCCCCTATGTTTTCTCTGCTTCCAAGGGCAGGTATACAATCACATAAAAATAGGATTTCTGAGACCTAGCCTAAAGCTGGATATAACTTTTATCTTTGCCCAGTCTTTCTGGAAGACTCTTTCAATAATTCAATGCTCAAGATCTTAAAAATCTTGTTATTTCCTTCCTAAAACAATTTATGACCAGATTAGAGCCATCAATTCTTATTCCAACAATATCCTTCATTTTAGAAAACTTTACTGTCTCCAGAGAAGGGCCCATTGACCTGAATAAATGAGAATCAGTGATTGTTGAAGCTGACCAAGAAAAATGCTGGAAATGCCTCGGTCTGACAATGAAACTTTCTCCCAGACGGATATCCTGAGGATGGACAGATTCTTCATTTTTACCATTATCAGAAAAGGGAGAGACCAAGTCATGGAAAATTCCAATCTTCTGCTTTGATAAGAGATAAAACCTATTAAGTATAAAAAGCCTCTTCGCCCTTTAGTAACCACACAGATTCATATTTGGAAACTCTGCAGATTCTGTCGCTGTGATGTAAAGAACATATTTTGGTGCTGTACCTTCCTGGACTGCTCAGAGCTCCAGAGGAAGAAAAGAGAAGCAAAGACTAACTATGAGATATATTCTAAGTTTTTATCAAAAAGTTCAGCCATGTCAATAGACAAACTCTCAAGTAACAAATTTGATTAAAAGTAGCTGCAAGATTTCTTCATCCAATCTCAGAAATTTGAGGTATCTAAACTGATGTTAAGAGGCTCAACTTCCAAATATCTGGTTTCCCATTTACCCCTTAACTAGCCTTTGCTTGACATTCATGAAAACAAATGGAATAGAAAAATAAAGCATTTACATTTTGCTGCTTGTTTGGAAAGTCACAGCCAGCCTGTATGAAAGGAGGGAGAGGGAGAGAGGAAAGGCAGTCCCTAATGCCCAACATGTATTTTACAATCATTCAATAAATCATCCTTCTTCTGTTTGTAGAAATGCCTTGAGCAGAACAGAACAGTCCTGAAATGGTTCATTACTTACAAACATTTGATGAAAGTGGATTCAGTTTTTGGTTTATGATCCAACATGCTGGATGAAGACGAGTTTTCTAGATGGGATATAGGCAGTACACACAAAACCAAAGTGCTTCTTTCTGCTTTTCAATGCTGTCCAAGGCACTGGGTTAAAGAATATCACAGGAGTGGGCTGCTGCCAAAACGAGCCCCACAATTATCACTTATCCCTGCTAGAGACATTGATCCTTGTACAATTCATCTTCACAGCATTGTGGCAAACAGGAAAAACCTCTGTTACACATACATTAAATCATTTTTTCTGTAAGTTACTTAAGCCTTGCAGTTTATTAGTCTTTCCCTCAATTACTACCTATCTCAGCAATCTGCCTTTCAAGCAATGCTCACCAAACCTTTCTCAAAGGGCCCTGAAGCCTCCTGATTGAGTTGTCTTACAGCAGCCTTGCTAATAGTATATACTTGGAGTGCTTTTAATCATTTTATGAAGTTAGGAAATTCTCATCTATTAAACTCCAGCGGACCACAGAGAGATTTTAATGGCTTGTCACCAGTCGAGATCAGGTGGAAAGAATGCAGAACGGTGCCTTCAAATTAAATTACAGTTTTTCAGGTTGGACTGGCACAATCTGTCTTCAGAAAAAGAGGAGCCTTTTGTGGAACTTTTAGAGCAAATTCAACCCTCTGATTCACACTGCTGCTCCCTACATTTCGCACTAAGCTGCACAGTTAAAAAGCTGACTGTGGCATTCTCAGGTATCCTTCCAGCCCAGTGGCCATGTGCTACCTGCCAAAAGCCCATTTCCAGAAGAGCTCCAGCTTAGCACACACAGGGAGAGGCAGTGAAGGAACACTGTTATAATTTGAGGGATTTCACACGCAGATTTACAGAGTGTGATTAAATGGGCTTTAACCTTGCTCTTAACCTTCACCCTCTCTGCCCAATGCCATGAGGCACTTCTCTGTAGCTCATCCAAAAAAAGGAGAGAGCCACTACAGAGCTGTGCAGGTGTTATGAGCACCCTTGGGTCTGTGAGAGAAAGGAAATGTTCCCTCATGACCCACCATGAGACATAACAATGAATTTCCTCTCTTTTCCCTCTCCTCTAAGATGAATTTTGCCCAATGCCTGGAGAAGAACAACTTTCTGAGGAGCATTTAACTTGCTATTGACTGAATTGTAAAAATAAAACAGACCAAAGCAGCAACAAAAGTAACCTTTTTGGCCATGTTTATTTGTGCTCTGAATTTGCACTGCCTGTGAATGTGGTGCTACCTTCTCTGAACATGCATGGGAAAAGAATTTCAACCCCCCCTGAGTTTAAATGCTCACAGACAGTGAAGGTGCCCCTGGCCATGGGAAAGAGGATTTTTAAGATCCCTTCCAACCCAAATGATTCTGTGATTATATGATTCTCCTAGAGACCTCTCCAAACATCAAATAGACCCTTCTATACAACCCTGTATTAAAAACACAGTTAATCTAGGCTGAAAGTACACCCAAAAAAAAAGGGATATATTCTGGAGTAAACTGAAATGTAAAGTGTTTTGTAAGTGACAAAATATACCTTGTTTTTGTTATGCACAATTTGAACATATCATAAGGATAATAATATTTTTTTCTTCCTAAGACTGCAGATGTAACACTACATAGCTAGTCACAAGTATTTATAGAGTACCTTCTGAAAGACATTACAGAAGAGAAGAGGATGAGAACTATACAGCTGCTCTGTCAGGTATTTTATAAAGATATTAAATATTTGGTGAATTCTAAAGAGAAAAAAAAATGGTAAAAGGTATCATAGAAGCAAAATACAGGAGAAATGGTTTCTAATATCTTCCCTCTGGAGGCATCAGAATGCTTCATGAGAAGTGGAATAAGAGAGGAGACATTTCAGGAGAAAACATCAGTCAAAAATGCCTATTCTTCCAGATTACAAAAAACCTGCCCTCCTGTCAAGAATGAGCTGCTAGATTAGGCTAAGTAGGAGGAAAGGGAAAATATGGAATATTCTGTGTCAGCCACAAGAAATATTTTACCTCGTAGCAAAAAAAAATTTAGAAGCAAAATTCCTTTTTTTCCAGTGTTTTTCCAGAGCTGGATTCCAGTTCTGTGCCTCATGGCTTTCTTCTTTCTTTCCTTATCCTTTGCCTGATTCTCATCATCTTGTTTTTAATCTTGCTCCCAGAGACTGCCTCATTCTTTCCCCCAGAGGCAAATTAAACTGAGGGCACTGATAGAAAATTCACACCCAGGCTCTTAATGAGTGCATCATGGTTGTGTCTCCTTTTGGGCAAAGAAAACCTCAGAAAGGTTTTAGCACACTAAAGCTGCCAGAACAGCCCAGACACCACACACACACACACAGAAAGCAGAGAGTGTTTGGAAAAACGAAAAAAAGAAACTTTAGAGACGGCAACCACAAATGACTCCATTCTGCCCATCTTCCTTCCCATATTTGCTTCCTTTTTTTCCTCAGTAGCCTTTCCCACCTCCCAAGTACATGACTTTTAACCCAGACAACCCGTCCGTCCATCTATCAAAAGGCTGACAACCATGTTTGTGCTCCCCCAAGACCAGCCTTGTCCCTTCAGCCCATTAGCTCACGTTTGCATTTCTGCCAGCCCCTGGCACGTGTCCCCCCCAGCCAACCACCACCTCCTTTTACACGACACACAGCACTTTAGCAGCCAAAGCACAACAGTCTGATAACTGCTAACCCAGTTTCATGTATCTTCTTATTATCTGCTACATTATCCTTATCTAATTGCATGCACTTTGGCTCAATCTGACATTTTCAAAACTACAGATGCTTATTAGCCCTTCTTAGCTAAAAGAAAAAAATGTGCATTATAGTGATTATCAGTTCCTGGCACTGCCTGTGAAGCATTGTAATGAGAGAGACCTTTAGCCCACTATAAATAAGCACAATCAGGGCCTGTTTTGGTTATTAGCAATGGTCCCACAAATGTTGCCACTGTCAGAATTAATGATGGCACTACTAATTATTAATAATCTCATGTTTCTGTCTATGGGTTCTTTTTAGCCTGAAGCTTTAAAGCCAAAAGCAAAAATTATTTAATTCTGCACCACCAGAGGGAAGCCACAAACAAAGTCACAGCCTTGATTCCTTTATGGGGCCCAACACATGCAGGTCCTGCCTCACAGGGGTAAATAACTGGCTGAAGGTCATGCAGCAGGTGAGTGGCAGACCCAGGAACCACAAGGCTTCCCCAATAGTTATTCCAATGCTCCATCACTGATCCATGCCCCCTCAAACACAAGGTATGTAAACGTGCCCAGAAATCAGTGAGAATTACCCACTCCTTGAAGAGGCCTCTTCCAATCACACTGCCCTCAAACACAGGCAGTATAAACAAGGCAAGTACAATAGATGGGGTTACTGTGATCCTAAACCCTGGCTATGTCAGTTTTAATTAATTACTCTTGTTTGCAATGACTCACTGTATGTGTTCTGACAAGTGTTTGTGCTGCAGTTCATAACAGAACAAAGAAGCTGCTTCAACAGCACCCACTTTATCAGAGACACCATTGTGAAGCACTATAATACCTTTAGTGTTTTCTCCATGTGTTTCCTCTTGTATCTGAGATTACACAAAAAAAAAAAATTAAAAAAAGAAAAGAAAATATGAAAAAGAATACGTTAGTACAGAGCAGGCAGAGGAACTGTATCAATAAAGGGCTTAGAGTCAATATGCCTTGCAGTAAGAGTAGTAAAAGTGGAAATCTTTGGTTCACTATAAAGCATTTATGTGTCTATGGCAACATGGTTGTTGATTTCTAAGGCTTCCCTAACAATAAAGTAATAGAAGTTTGGTCTTTTAAATATTGCTTTTCTTTTCCAGCACCTAGATGAAATAGAAATAGAAAAACAAAATCAAACCAAATCATATTTAATACAGGTTATACCAAAACATGAGGAAAGATTTAGCGATAAATTACAAACAAATAAAGACAGGATTCTAGAGTCACATGAAACATAATCCCATGAGCAATCTGTGCAAATCTCAGAGCTGTGTATGCAATAAACTTATCTTGGCACAATCAGTCTCTTATGCAAGAGGTCAAACACTGTTTAAAGCAGATCCCAACATCCTCTTTGCTCCCTGCTCAAGTTTCCCTGTGCTCCCCTGAAACACAAGATAACCCAACCTGCCTATCCTGAGAGGAGGGCAGGGACACAGGCAGGAGCTGAACTTTGCAGTGCCAGAGGGAATATCACAGGGAGGCGGCTGGAGTGGAGCCATGTGGGGTTTTGCTAGGATATCCATCCTTAGGCGCCAGGGCACAGAGAGATAAGGTGTCCAGCAGACACCTGTTAGACAGGGAGGAAGAACTGACTCATGACTTCCCAGCAGAGCAAAAAAAACCACGGAATTCTTCTCCCATGAGGTAGGGCTGAGGGATGGGAGAGAACAAGAGATGAGCTGTGCCTGCTGCCTCTATGGCTTATGAGGGATTCAGAACTCTTGGGAGCAAATGGGAAGAGCCATCCACCTCAGAGCCACCTCCTATAACACCCTACCACCCAGCAGCAGCAGCAGTTGCCATAAGATTCCTTTTTTATGACCCTGGTACAAGCATAAATGTCTGTTTTGCTACTGTTAGCAGGTCATTCTTTTTCTTTTGCCAAAGGCTGGCTTTATAAATAAAAGGATTTTTTTAGTCCCTCTTAGCCAGAGGCACTGCAGGACACTTGAATTTATATTCCCAGACACAAACTGTACAAACTGGGCTCTGCAAACCACTGCTTACACCCTTGAGAAGGGACAACAGGCAGTATCAAGCCTCCTGCTGCTGCCCAGTTGCTGGACCTCTCCCTCTGCCCCTGCCAGATCAGGAGGAAAGCAGCAGGCACAGGGATCCCCTGTAAACCTCCTGCAGGTTCTGCTCACCAAGTGTCTTCAGATCCAGGGCTTGGAGACTGCAGCAACATCTGTAATTGCTCAGTCTGCAAGGGTTTCATTTCCCCTCTGACCAAAATACCACAGCTACATTCTTTTATAGAGAGTTCAAGCTTGGTTTTGAGGAAAATAAGGAGTACATACATACTTCTGTCATAAACACTTTAAAATTAATGACTGTGGTATAACTGAAGCTGAGGTTACCAGGAATTTCCCACTGCTGCATTTCCATTTCATGTAGCTCTGTACATCCAAGAGAGAAAGCCTGGGGAGAAATTTGCATTTACTTTTGAGGTCTGCCTAGACTGAAATCTGCTTGAAATGCTGGAGCAGATGCTATTGACAAATACAGAAAAGAAACACAAAAAGCCCCACACTACCCCCTCCCTGAAATATTATAATGAAAGCATTAAGATACTCCTGTCCTTCCTTTTGCATGCTTTAAATCTCCTTTTGCTCAAAGCAAACTCCAAAGCCTTGAAGAGCTAGAGGAAAACATCAGACATTTGAAATGTCACAGGAAAGCTGTCAGAAATGAGTGCTAGATACAGCAAAGACTTAAATGTGCCAGACTTCACAATTATTTTTACACCTGTAAGAATACCCGTGGTGATAACTGGAACAATTTTTAGTCTTAAAGCCCCTGGGGCCCAGCACCAGAAATTGCAAGAGCTCACAAGGCTGAGCCACAGCAGACCATTTCTGCCATAGAGCTGAGATGAACTGTCCATGTTTCACCCCAGCCTCCAATTTTCCATCTGCAACGTGAGCATAATCAGTGAAGTCTTAAAAGGCACAGAGAATGCAACTCATGGAAGAATCTTTGTAATAGCCAAGCTCTACTAACTAGCACCTTGTTTAGAGTAAAGTAATTTACACTTCCTAAGTGATAAACAATTAAAATCCCTATTCAGTTTACCTCAGCAGAGAGTCTCAAATTTGGCCTTTTTCAAATTACCTCTCACACTTCAGTACTTCTGTGCAAACTTAAATGCTTGCAGAGTGAATGAGAAGCAGACCCCTCTCTACCTCTCCTCCTGGCTCTACCTTGCAAGTTCCCTGAGGCTTAAAAACTGCATTAATCTTTGCTGTACTCTTTGGGAAGACTTTCAAAAACTATCTTAACAAAATATACTATGAAATATCTCTAAATTAAAATGCTTAAAATACAATAAGATGTAATTAAAGCTCTGGTTGCATGTGGAAAATGTATGTTCCCAAACACTCTACAGGTGGAAATGTTTTGAAGGGCTTGTCTTTCCACTACAGAGAAACCACTGCCAGTTCCACTTTCAAAAGAGTTTTCTGGATTGAACCACCACATTCTCCCTCTGTTCCCTTCTGCAGTGCTCTCTGCTGCAAAACATCCATGAGCCCAATGCTCATTCTGACTCTCTTTTATACTTATGTACTGGCAGTAGAGATTGTAGCACAGTGATCTATTCCTATAGATGAATGCACACACTCAAAATATTCTTTAACTCACCCACACTGAATCTTACCAGTACCAAACACCCACAATTTAATGAACACACATAACATTTCCAAAGGTGAATATATCAGTAAAAAAACTGATCCAAAATAAGTATTTCTGCATCTAACTAGAAAATCTATTCCAGTATGTATGTTTGTATTTGGCCACAAATCTTTTGAAATGCCTTGAAACCTAAATTATCTGTGTGTACTTTCGAAAAGATGCACTGTATCACAACCCACTATGAGCAAAGGAGGCTTTTGGGAAAACATCAGCTTTCTTTTTTGTTTTCCTTTGGGAGAAAAGAGAAAGAAAATCCCGTAGAAGGGAGATTTGTTTCCTCCCTCCTTCCCCCATGTCTGAATAAGGAACCACTTAAAAACTATTGCTGAACCATTTCTTAAGAGATTTGAAAACAAATATTTCCCCCTGAAGCTGAAAAAGAGAGTTACAAAACTGCCACCAATTCCGTCAGACGTAGTGTAAGCAGTAAGGAGTTGAAGAAGCCGCAGGTGTAGGTGTGAGTGTGTGCTGCCCTGTTTTGAAAGCCTTCTGAAAAGTTTATATTCTCGAGTCAGATTTTCTCACACATTGTACTAAAAACACCAGCTTTGTTTACATTCCTTCTTGGAGAAGGGAAACTGAGGGACTGGTCACCTAGCCAGTCTGGTTGAGAGGTGGGATTTCATCTTCCAATCCTCTCTCACTTTGCAAACTCTATAAAATTGTGTATCCATAATAAATGGGTCCTCTTTTGGGGGGCTTCTGCTGTTCTCTCGATTGTGGTGAAACCGTGTCCTTCTTTCGTGTCCTGCTGCCACAAGTGTGCAAACAAGGGGGTGGTTGGTGCTTTGCTGTAAGAGCAGGGAGAAGCCAGGCGCTCCATGGGAACAGAGAGATCGCGACGCGCCGCCACCCCTTGGTGACGGGATGGAAGTGCTCGGACCCCGCGGCAGCGCGCTGGGAACCAGCCAGCACACCAGGCAAAAATCCCCGAAAAATCAACCTGCACTGAGTGAACTACAACGGGGCATTTAGCTGCACCAACACAAGCATAAATATATTAGCCCGAAATAATGTAAGGCTTTTTATTGCAAGGGACAAAAATCTTCTGACTCCCAAAGAGCATTTTCCGAGCTGTGATACACACCCCAAGGACTGCCTTCAGTCTGGGTGGAGAACAGCACATACTCAGGGATTTATTTTTTTTCTCCACATCCTATGATTTTAAAACCCCTTGCAAACCAACTTGAGCTGCTCCAACCCTGGGCTCAGTCTCTGCTTTCTGCACTTGAACTCCCAGCTCAGAAAGAGAAACAACACGAGCTGAGTACTCTGTGTGAGGTACCCCAGCCTATGGCACTGCTCACTACTATTAGAGAGATGATTCAGCCTCTTCACACAGTTATTCCTGAATACTTAAAAATACATTTTCTCTGGCAGATTTTTTAGTATGTGCATCATCACCATGACTCTGGAGACTGCAGAAACAGGCTGATTTTAAGCTGGCAGAAAATATCAAAAGTTGGTTTAATTATAGATATAGCCATGAAGCAAAGTATAAAAAGTGTATCACCTGCAGATCAGAGTGTCCAGTATTCAGTAATCACAAAATATATGATGGGCTTCTATGCAAATAAAACCCACGATTTTAATGAGGTTTATAATTATTCCTTGTGAAGGAAATAAGCTGCAATTTTTTATTCATTTCAAAAGGTGAGCTTACAGAATGTCAGCAGGGCCTAACTATTTCCACTGAAATAGCCATTCCAGCTCTCTGCATCTTAATGGCTGGAGGATATTCAGCATCCAAGAACTCACCAAGAAGAGCCAGAAAAGGAGATTCTTGCAGACTTTAACAGTTGGTTTTGCCCATACACACAGCAGTACGGGTCTATAGATAGACTTCTTCTTACAGTTCAACTTTATAACTTTATAACATAAGTTATAACTTATGAAAAAGTTAGGATTTCTGCAGTCCTACAAATCCCTCTATACAATCAACTCACTCATCTCTTCAGGAGAAAAACACCCCACTTTTTAAATGCTTGTTGCCTGCAGCTCAGGCCTCAACATTTCTGAAGGTTCTGTCCTTGACACACATTTCTAGCAGGCAATATCTCTTCCCATTAGAAAAATAATGAACTGAAAATTAACACTTTCAATTACATGCAACAGCAAGTCTGACATACCAAATTTCTTTTTTTTTTTTTTTCACACTGATGGCTTTGATTCTCACATTCTCAGCCTCACTCTGCTAACAAAGGATATTCGATTTACTAAGTCCTTAATTTATCCAAGCACAAAACACACTTCTACTGAGGCATTTCAAGATAATCTCGATTTATGTCTGAATGAAAAACATCTCAAAAGGTAAATTTCAGAACTAATGAAGTATAATATATGGCCAGATGTAGTTTTAAGCAAATGAAGAAAATGAAGAAATATTCAGAATTCAGTTATTAAAAAATATTCAGAGGAATGAAATCTTTTGTACTTTGGGATTGGCTTTTTTAAGATGTTTAAGTTTCCTGTTAAAGCCAAGAAGAGTTTTGGATAAGCAGTGAATGTGTAAGAATGCAGCACATGGCTTTTTATATTAAAAAAAATGTTATGATGTTTCACTGGAGGATTCAATATTTTTTACAGATAAGTTATCATACAAGATTCACTTTAAAAAGTACTTCTGTCATCATTGTTTTACAGTCAGTGCCTTATAAAAGGGATCAATATTCCATGTTACAGCAAAGTGTTGAATTTTTTATGCACCTGATTAATGCATTGTTATCATCCCAGTAATTAAAACGAGCGGCGTTACACACAATCAGCATGGTACATCTTACTCAGCACCTCCTGGCAGTTGCCTGCAAAAATTAAACTCATTAATCACTGTGATGCCAAGAAAGAAGCCTGGAAAAGATGAAGAAGCTCTATTTTATGGAAAAAAAGTTCTCGAGTCAATGTGTAGAAGAAAATCCCTTCCACTGTACAATATGCAAAGCATTTATCTCATCAGTCTAAAAAGTAAACCAATCAAAATTACCATTTAAAAGGTAATCTCATCAATGTAAAAAAGAGAGTTATGCTAACAAAATTGCTCATAACCTGCTATACCACCACATTAAACTGAACAAAGAGTTCTCACAGATGTTTTCTCATCTAAATAAATGTAGTGAAAAACTAACCTAATAACACAGTAAATATGTAATTGGAATTTTGTTTAGAGCTATTGCAATAATTAACTTTAATATCAATAATGTCACGGAGCCAACTAGGAAGTGCTTTTCTGGGGCCATTTTTACAGAACCTAGTTTCATTTTTACTCCTCCCATAAATAACATGATTGTCTCATGAGATGAACAATTAACATGAAAAATGTGCAAGATTTTTACCCAGATTTTTTGCAGTAGTTAGGTCTACTATGTATTTATTTTCTCATACACCTGCCATGAGCTGAAACATTGTAAAAACTATTTAAAATTCTAAAGAATGCTGTGACCTCTACTTTGCTATACTCTTATGTTACAAAAGTAATGTTCTCAAGTGTGTCTCAATGGCGTCTGCAAGTCAGTAGTTATCATATAAAATCACTGTTGGGTTTGGTTTGGAATTTGTTAGGGAGTTACTATGTCCTCTTTACCTCTGCATAGGTTTCACGTAGTATTTTTCCACTAGTAGTACTTCCAGTGGACAGAATGCTCACTTACAATACTGTGACCTTCAAAGGCAAGATCCTGTTTTGTTCTGCATTGAGGTCTGTGCTGCTGCTTAAAAATACAGTGCTGAATGCAGCACACATACCCCAATAAGAAAATTCATCATCAGTAACCCATAAAATACACTCAGTTCTCTCCCTGTTATTAATCACATGACAAAGTTAGGAACAGAACAGTCTCATTCTCAGGTTTGTTTTGATATTTCCAGGTGTGAACAGAAAAAAAACCCTTTTTTTCTATATGTTTAAGTTCTGGATTTTCCTACTATGTTGATGTCAAAAGATGAAAGACAATGTAAATCTCCCACTCGTGCAAAACAGAAAACAGAAGTCTAATCTTGGAAGAGTTTCCCATGGTGCCTCCTTAAGCCGTTCCCCAAGATGAGCAATAGCAGATACTCCTGGCATCCTGCACAGACCACTCTCCTTGTACTTCTCCCTTGGTCTTTGCCAGCTCTGCCTCACTTTTCCCTTTCCCTCGGGGGTCTCATGCCCAGGGCTGCATTTGCTCGTCCTGAGCGAGTCTGACTGTTCTCACTCTGTCTCTGCCGATTTCACCACGGATAAAGGCGAGAGATCACTACCAGCTCACCTCGGCACCGGACCTGGGAGGGTTTGGCAGAGCAAACCGCTCCTCCTCCCTGGGACAGAGGAGTTCGGTACCGCGGACAGCGCCCCCAGACCCGAGACAGGAGGGATTCGGTACCGCGGACAGCTCCCTCTGACCCGGGACAGGAGGGATTCGGTACCGCAGACAGCTCCCTCTGACCCGGGACAGGAGGGATTCGGTACCGGGGACAGCTCCCGCTGACCCGGGACAGGAGGGATTCGGTACCGGGGACAGCTCCCTCTGACCCGGGACAGGAGGGATTCGGTACCGGGGACAGCTCCCGCTGACCCGGGACAGGAGGGATTCGGTACCGCAGACAGCTCCCGCTGACCCGGGACAGAGGGGTCGGTACCAGGGACAGCCCCCACTGAGCCACTCCGCTCCGGTTCGGCACCGCGGACAGCTCCGGCCGTCCCGCCCCCTCCTGCCGGTGCCTGTTCCGGCGGGCAGGACCTCCCCCCGCTCCCCTGAAACACACGATTTAAGGACTATTTCTACTGGCTCGTCGTGACCTCATCCTCCCGACCTGAGCGTCCCTCTGCCGGAGACCACCAGCCCAGGTTGCCCAGTCTCTGCTGGACCGGAGCACCTGTGAGCTGCCGACCCGGTCCAGGGGACTTTCTCAGACAGGTTGCCGCCTTTAAAAACAATTCACACGAAGTGTCCACGTGCGTTTCGAAGTCACCACAAGTCCCTGTTTCTGGCCACACTTTTTGCACTCCATTGCAAAGACACCTAGGCAGGCACAGACAGCAGTGTCCCTCAACAGAGAGCAGTGCCCAGCAGTACTCTGCACCCACACAACTCTCAGGTGGAGGGGGGGAAAAAAAGAAAGAAAAAAAAAAATGAAAGAGAAGAAAACCCTCTCCTTTCAGAGGTTAAAGGGTATTCCTATTAATAGTATTTTGGAGCCTGTCATCAGAAATCACTCGCACATGCTAAACTGCAGGCTTTCCTCTGCCTCCGGACTCAGCGCTTCTGGTGACCAGAGAAGCGGCTCCAGACATCTGCTGTCTCCAAACCCAGGAAAGCGAAATTAAAACAATGAGGAAAATGTGCCTGAGCTCAGCCCTGGAGGTGGCACTCCGCTGGCTCGCAGCGACACCTAGAGCCCGGCACAGGGCCGGGAAGGGCCCCGCGTCCCCAGCCACACCGGGAGAGAGTCACGAGTGGGTGCGGGCGCCCGGGAAAGGGGCCCGGTGCCTTCCTGCACTTGGCCAGGGCCAAGGAGCAGCAGTGCCAAGATCGCTGCCTGTGAGCGGGTCACAGGGAAGAGTCAATTCAGGTCCCTGTCACTGCTGTCCCCCGGGGCTGTCAGCATTTAGTCACCTCAGGGAGAGGTTTAGGTCGATTGGCCCCATCGCTGACAGAAGTGCACTTGCTCTATGAACCACAAAAGTGTTTACCAAGGACTGGGATTTAAAAAATAATCCTAGGACATTTCCCTGCATACACAACTCTCTCCTCTGAGTGAAGCAGCCCTGCTGTTGTGGCTTGAAGCTGTGCCTTGCTTGGGAAGGCTCCCAGAGCCAAAGCTAAACCCTGCTGCAAAGCTAGCGCGTCCCACTCGGGCAAGAAGTATTTTTAACAGACACAAACATTATTCCCAACTGCAGCCATTTGCTTCCCCTTGTGTGTGCTTCCACAGAGGCGAAACACCCTCAAATCCCTCTGCAAACCTAACACCAGCCAGGGATGTGGAGCCACATGTTTTGATCTATCAGTGGCCCTTGTTCTCTTCGTCTTTCTGCTTTCCAAATCCCCTGTTCCCCTCCTGGCCACCCCGAAAGAACCAGGGGCAATCGACCCAGACTAGTTTAACTGCCTCGGACACAGCAGGCAGCCAGCGGCCTGGATTAGTCTCTCGTTACTAAGGCGATATGCAGATGGACCCTTTGAAGTCGCTGCTCTCGGAAGCAGCGCGGGAGCGGAAGGTGCGCGGCCGAAGTTTGCGGCTTCCCCGCGGGGGCTCACCCGGGGGCTCGGGCAGGGGGGAAAGAGAGAGACCCAGAAACGGCTGCTCAGGGGTTAAAAAGTTTCCCTGCTGCCAGGTTAGGGGAAGGCTGACAGGAAAGCGGGGAGGGAGCGACAAGGTGAAGTCTTTCTGCCCCGGGAGAGTGTTAAAGGGTACAGCACGGAATAACAATAAAATAAGAATTTTAAATAAATAAATAAAAAGGGAGGTGGGGAGCCTTGTCGCGTAGCTTGCAGGCAGCCGGACGGAGCAGGCACCTGGCGTTTCCTAAGGTGCTGACCCCGCGCCCCTCAGCCCCGTTCCACGGGAGCGGAGAGCCGCGCAAGGAGCCCGGTAACGGGGAGAGCTGCGGGGACAGCGCGGGGGCGGGCGAGTCCTGCCTCGGCTCCACTCCCGGCGGGCTCCGTCCCGTACTATTGCCGGCACTTCAGGGGAAGTAGAGGAGCGCAAAGACCCGCCTGGAAGAGCCGACAAACCGCAAGAAATCGCTGCCAGCTTAGAGGGGCACACAGCCATCCCGCAGGACAGGGGGCGGGGAGGGGGGGGCACCCAAAACCCAACCCAACCCCACGCGAACGACACCGGCGCTTACATCCTCCTCCTCGCAGTCACTTCGCGACTGGTACTGGAAGCGGGGCCGGCTGCCTTCCTGTTGCAATGGACGCGGGGTCTTGCCGGCAGCGCCGTCCTCCTCGCTGCTCTGGGCGCCCAGGAGGTGACTGGCTTCGGGGGGAACGGGGAACGAGCGGGAGGTGTTGATCTTCCCGCTGAACCGCTGGTACAGTGAAGCCATGAAGTCAATCCGTGGGAAACGAGGAAGAGGGAGGGAAAGAGAGCGGCTTGTTTTTTTCTTCCCCTCCTCTCTTCTTTTTTGGCTACAGCATGCTACACGCGGGTGAGGATCAGTCCCACATCAGTGGAAGGGAGAGCGAGGGATCCTGCTCCCCGGTCCTCGGCACCGGCACCCGGAGAGAAGCGGGGGCAATCAAGAGAGCAGAGACGGGGGAGTGATGAGAGGAAGAAGAGAGAAGATAGATAAATAAATAATAAAACGCAATCGAGCCGTAACACCACAGGCCCCGGGAATGCTGCACCATCCAGTGTTGGGAAGGAAAAAAAAAAATAGAAGATAAAAAAAAAGAACCAAAACACTCCACGAAGACGTACCCCCGATAATGGCGCCTGAGTGGATCAGCATTAAATGTGCTTTGGGGGTGTGCGTGTGTGTTTGCAAAAGCAGGGGAAAAAAAAA